>BRDA01014224.1:63602-87352 GCA_036984385.1 Crenuchus spilurus
ATGTACGACGTCGAACTATATGTTACTTAGTCGATGACTGAGTTGAAATTTCAGTTATTTATACGAAAGTTTGGTGTGGATCATAGATTCGTACGTGAAGAGGTAAAATTATTATGGCATAAAAGACCTGATATTCAGCGAGGCTTCATGTTCAGCGTGGTCGGTATTTTACGTATTATTTCTTTTTTTTTTGTACATATTCAGCGTGACCTCATATTCAGCGTAAAAACCTCCTTTAAATAAAGTATATCAGATTGTGGTTCGTGTCTGTACAGTAAAACTTTTCATTAAATTTTATTTTTATCTCATGCTTAGATACTAGGTGTGGTTTGAAAGCATATTTATTGACTTTAAAGTTGAGTCAGTAGCTGATTCATTGTATATCAAGCTGCAGCATGTACGTATATCTGGTCTGTCCCCACTGGTGTGGTAAAACCAGTTGTGTGTATGTATATAGGTGTGTATATATAAATTCTTTATTATAAATCCACAAATACTGCTGCACTAGATACTCTCTGAGGTAGGACAGTGTCACCACTGTTTAGTTCAGTTTTGTTGACTCCCACAAGTTCAATTATAGGCTTTAGTACAGCTGTTTACTCTGCACCGGACGTTTAGTACATATTTCACACAAAGCATCATGGGATGTAGGAATAAGGTGGTGCTTTGAGCTGATATTAGTGCTTTAGTACTCACTGAAACATTCTCCTATTTTAGTATTTGTGTTTATTGAGGTTGTTTATGAACTAATATCTCATATTAGAGTTTTCAAAACTATTCCTACATCCCATGATGCCTTCTGCAAAATATGCCCTCATGTAAAGAACTGTAATAAAATCAATAAACTCACTGTCAGTAACTTGTGGGAGACACCAAACCTGAGATTAAAAACCCTGTTTCACCCGTCTGCTATAGAAGATTGAGTATCTGGAGCAGCAGCATTTGGGAATTTTATCATAGTCTCTGAACAGCAAGGTTAGCAGTAGTGTGTGTGTGTGTGTGTAATTGAGGCGACTATGCTTTTGACTGAGATCCTTTCTCTGCTTCTAGAGGATGAACAGGTGTCAGCCGTTTGAAGGGGAGAGGACTCTCTACTGTTGGACACTTTGGTGCAGTGACTGGAGGCTTAATAAAGGCCTTCAGAGGCAGACAGACAGCCAGAGCAAACCAATCATCATTTCGATGGCACTGCCTGTCTCTGTCCTTATTGGTGGATTCATCTCCCTTCCCTGCCTTAAATCATCATGAGGGGTTCTGTTGCCCTGCATGCTAAAATACTGTGAAGAATGGAGGAGAATGATAAAAAAGAACAGAAGAAAAGCAAAATACATGGCACTTTGGAAAATCTAACTAGCTTAAAGTAAAAAAAATAAAAATAATTAAAAAAAAAAGACTCAAAACAGCGGTGCGACATTCAAACAGAGACCAAACTGCCGTTGACAGTTACTGACAGACACCGTGGTCCTCCCCTCTTCGCACACCGTCGCAAACTATTTTGTTCTCTGTTACTGCACTTTTTACCTTCGTTTTCTAAGATAAGAACAAAATGCACACAATCTTCTGTCTCCCTCATCTCTGGAACACAGAGCTTTCTCTCTATCTGTCTCTCTGTCTGAGCATCAGTGCTGAACACAACACTGAGTGCATCACTGGTACAGTATTACTTGTGCAGTCGACCTGGAGAGAGCGTTGTGTGGGAGGTGATGTTACTGCACTAAAAGACTGGAGGCCGCGAGGCACAGAGGAAGCACACTGGCATGACTCCCTTTGGGCATGTCCTGAAGCGATTCAAGCAGACTACTTCGCTAAGTCCTTAAAGGCGGATTTGGGACTCAGCCTTAGTGTGTGTGGAGTCCACAGAGGAAGGCAGCAGGTTCACTGAGGGCTTAAACTCATCAAGCTCAGTGCAGAAACGAGAGTCTTGCACTGCAACACTAACATTCACAGTCCTGTGTTCTGATTGGAGGTTGTTTCTGGCATAGCGCACAGGCAAGGCTTTTGGGGTTCATCTCACTACTATTATTGCACTTTGGTTCACACCTCATGCCACCAACTACTGTCGGCAAAAGCAAGATCTGTCCAAGTTCTGCTAAATTGGGATGCTGTCCATTTGGGTTTTGTAGGGAGCCAGTTGGGAGCTCAGCTGCAGCCCATTCACTCTACCATGTTCATAAAATTCTTTAGTCTTAAAGTCTTTACAGAGGATGTCCAGATTTTTTTTTTTTCTCCACATAAAATCCGATAATGAGCCTCTTAGTGGATAACAGGAAATTTCCATTGGGTTACTGTCAGAAAACCATGAAGTGCTACAGGTAACCCTGACATTTGGCTGCTCAAATATATATCCAGGAACACAGCTGACGCTCTTTCAGCAGGTCAAGTGGACATTAATGGTGCAGGAGAATTCTCCCTACAATATCTGTGAATGCCTACCTACGTCGGCTGACAGCAGACCAGTGAAGAAGTGACCTAAAGCTACTTCCTTCCTGACGTGAACCAATCTCAAACACGGGATGTTAGTGACCGGCATACGGCGGCTATTTGTGGTGCTATGAAGGCCTTTAGAGGGCTTAAATCATGCTCATAGGTGTTGAACGGGTCTAGACCAGACTGTTACAGCGCAACCGTTGGACAGAAACTTTACAGAACTGTGCTTCTGAGACTCCGGTGGGGAAGGATCACGTAAACCGACCCAAAGGCTGCCAAGCCGAGTAAAACTCAAGCAGTGAGAACAAGTCACTTTTATTGTTTATTTTTATCACTAAGTTAAGCTGATCACATTGATCAGTAGTTAGGAATGATAGACTTTGAGGGAACGGGAGAAAAGATTGCAGTGTTTTCCACTGTACCCTGTAATATCACTTCAATGTTTCTTTCTCTTCTTGCTGTATTTTTTTTTTTCTTTGTTTTTTTTGTAATGGTTGCAATCGTAAAGAGAAAATAAATGAAAAAGAAAAAAAAAAAAAAAAAAAGAAAAACGGTCACATTTGTAAACCAGTGGTTATATAAATCATTCACTTCCATTTGAATTTTTGGAACTAGTCATGCTTTTTTGGCAAGCTGAGTGGAGTCCTCTTTCGAAAAATAAGTTGCACAAAATGTACAAGCATAAGATAAAATTGTAGTAGGTAGCGCTGCTACTTTGTTTGATGTGTGATGTCAAGTGAGAAGTGTACATTTAGCTGGTGAAGATTTTCTCATTCTTGACTACTTTTACCTGTACGTCTTTTACAAAGACAATTGGTGGAGTACGTATCAGTTGTTATTTTCTGTCTTTATTTCTTTTTGTATTTTTAATACAATAATTGTAAATATTGGTTATATTTTTGTTGAATTGTAGAAATGTACTATGTTTATGCCTCAACACCCAGTTTGTATGAAGCTGGGAGTCAATAAATGCGACAAAATGGAATCCGCTCATAGGTTTCAAATGCACTTATTTTTTGTTTTCCCCATCAAGGTTTTTTTCTCTTTGGAATATTGTTACTTTAAATGACCTCTGGCACCATCTAGTGTTTGCACAAGATAAGACATGGAAGTAACTTGAAATGTGTATCTCATACTTTTTTAACTGACAAGTGTATGTCAGAATTAATAAAAAGACATCGATACTTACTTACTGTGCCTGTATTAGACTGTTTTCCCTTTTTTCACCGTTCACGCATTCAACGTGAGACACTTTTAGTCGTGGATTTAAACCCAGAGCATTTGTTTTATTTGCATTAAATTGTTCATGTATTATGAGCATATTTACATGGCTTCTTGAAGAGTAAATCCCTCACAATTGTACAAGGACCTGAGGTACAGGTTAGAGGCTTTGATTGGATCAAATCAAATGTCTTCCGTCTTTTCAACCCCCTTTGGGTTAATGTTATATTTCCTTCATTAGTATTTTCAGTTTCATCCATATATGTGATTTGAATGCCTATTCACTGTTGGTGTACAAATCATAACCCAAATATGAAATCATTTCAAAAGGTATTAAAGATATTGATTACTTCTGTATAGGCTGTCAAATGATAAGATAGAAAATAGTAATGTGTACTGTAAGCCTGTATATCTACAGTTCATAAACACCACCTCAGCATTCTTTGTGATTTTACAACCTTGCAATATATTAAGGAAAATTGTATATTAAGCAAATTAGGCGTTAATTAAGCACCAATATATTTTTTAATTGATTCATTGTAGGTCTGGACACAGCCATCACTGGTAAGTCAGGGATGTCCAATATCAAGGATTACATTGTGTGTGCGTGTGCAGGGTTAATGCATACATTATACATACAACATTTGATTTAGGGCCCTACCATATTCACTGGAAATGTCCATAATTTCCGGGACTTAGTATCTCATTACAGATTTCACAGATTGCAATTTTTCACAGCAGTTGTTAAAGATAAACCTACCTAGTCCACAGCCTAGAGTCTATTGACTTGCCCAGGAAAGAGTCAGTATTTGGAGGTTAACACTCTCTCAGGATGTCTACTAGCTACGATTTTTTGCGAGGCATGGAAAATGATGCTTTAGTTTTAATATCAAAGTTTCATCTTTCTTGGTAGCCCCCCCGCATTTAATGTTTCATCTTACATGACTACATAAATCCAAAAGGTCAAATAAAATTACATTACATTACATTGCATTTAGCGGACGCTTTTATCCAAAGCGATTTACAATAGTGGGAAAGTACAAATGCGAAAAAAATACTAGAGTTGTACTAGTATTTACTAGTACTAGTATACTAGAATTAACATTTGGATATCGAATGCTGAGTGCATATAAATACTCATGGGAAGTATTTGGGATCACTAGAGCAGGTGCTCTTTGAAGAGCTCGGATTTTAGGAGTTTCTTGAACCCAGTGAGGGACACCTCTGCTCTAGTGGTGGTAGGCAGCTTGTTCCACCATCTGGGAACTACTGAGGAGAACAGTCTGGATTGCTTTGTGTGAATGTTAGGCAAAGCAAGGCGACGTTCAGTTGAGAAGTGCAGCGACCGGGCCGGGACATAAGCTTTTAGGAGCGAGTGCAGATAAGAGGGAGCCTGCTCTGTCATCACCTTATAGGCGATCGTGCAGGCTTTGTGTTTGATCCGGGCAGCAACCGGAAGCCAGTGTAGTCAATGAGCAGTGGGGTGACATGTGCCTGTTTTGGATGTTTAAAAACCAGACGTGCTGCTGCATTCTGGACCATCTGTAGTGGTTTAATAGTGCAGGCTGGGAGGCCTGTTAGCACAGCGTTGCAGTAATCGAGGCGTGAGATAACCACAGCTTGTACCAAGAGTTGAGTGGCATGTTGCGTTAGGAACGGTCTGATTTGTCTGTTTCTAGAAAAATCTATTTGTTGTTTGTACAGTGATATCAGAATATGCCCTGATCTGGAATTAACTTGACCTGAGACATCATATAAATACATGAGCACACCAGTCAGTTGTAGCAGATGCAAAATGATCATCATGGGCAAAGGATGTGATTTGATCAATGTCCAAAAGGGTATCGGGTGAAGGATGGGGAAAGAATATCTGATGATTAGCATTAGATAATCCTTTATTAGATCCACAGTGGGGAAATTCAAAAGATCTGAAAGACTAGTTGAAAGCCTGATCTTGGATTAGATTTCTGTATTCATGGTTTTCAGGAATGACCTATTAGTCAATCAGTAAGCCTTTATTAGTCCTTTGGTAGATGCGAGAAACCAGCTGTACAAACTTTTCTTAAAGCTGCCAGTTGCGCATACTGTGGCCAGTCTTGTAAGACCATTAAGATTTGGTTGTGGTTTGAATGTATAGAGAGATGTTTTGTAATGTCTGGCAAACAGTGGTTATTATGGTAACTATTCACTTCTCTTGTGTGGTAGTAATGGTAGTTTCGGACTCTAAACATGTCTTGGCTGATCAGCTACATCTGAGGTAAGTGAGGAAATTGTGTAAATGTGATTTTGAAGTTTTGTTTGCTGTTTTATTACTGTTTAAATTTCAGCTCCTCCTGACTCTGCAGTTTGTGGTTTTTCAGTATTGGATCATTTCTGAGCAGAGTATCTTGCTCAAATGATATCTTGATTATTAAAAGTGGAAGTAAGAACATGTTTCTAAACAGAAGGTGAAAGAGATGCCCTGGAAATCACCTTTAATAACATTGTGTAACTTATTGTGCAATATTCTTTTTCCAGTAATGGTTTCTTGACCAGTCAAGATCTCTTTAGGTGTTAATTGAAAGTACTAGTGCATCGCCAAAAATGTTTCATATTTGAAAACGTCTTTTCATCCATCCATTATTTTATCCCTTAATCTTGACCGTGCTAACCATCAAGCCACCCTACATGACATATATTTATATTCATTACACACAAAGTGACATATTTCAAGCCTTTTTTAATAGTAATTCACTCAAACTGCAAATGAAATATTCGAATAATTTGAGATTCTTAATTTCTGATTTTCTTGAGTTGTAAGTCTCAACATGAAAGCAAAAAGCTTTGAAATGTCACACTTTATGTAATGAATATCAAATATAGTTTTTTATTTTTTTAATTAAATTATGATTAATAATAAATTATAATTGTATAATAAATCATTCTAGTCTGGCTGCTCCTTTGAACGTATGCAAGTGAAAATTACTGATCATGTCTTGTCATCATGTATAAAAGCAGCCAGTCGCACATCTCTACAGACACAGAGACTTTAACAGCAGCTGTGTGAGCAGCAGAGTGAACACATCTCCGCTCAAAATATCAATCAGAGTGTCAGGTACAAATATTTATGACTAAAACATATACCTAACTCAGAAATGGAGTGCAAAAGGTCATTTATGTTCTTTTATTTTGGGTTGCTGGATATTCTCTCTCATTTCAGAGTTTTGCCATCTGCAATGGCAGCCTTGACCATTTCCTTGTTTCTTGGACTTCTGCTCGCTACAGGTAAGATGACTCTCAAAGTCACTTTACTGCCATTTTTTACTACATCACTGAGTTCCATCAGCACCATGTTTTAGTTTTAAATACCTGAGGGTGGTTCCTCAGTGAACCATCCTTTACATCAGGGTTCCTAGAGGCTCCATAAAGTAATCACCATTGTGGCAAGCTGAGCAACCCCAAAGAGGGCTTTGAGTAGTCTGTTTTAGCCACTTTACAGTAAAACTCTTCTGTAAAATATATTGTACATATAAAGTGAATATTTATTTATTTATTTATCTACTTCTGTTGATCAGATTGTCATATAGCCATGAATCTCCAGAATGTCAGTTTATTAGAATATTTCATTTAAAATTTGTTTAAATTACTATAAAAAAATATATAATCAAATTCAAATAAATTAGTATTCAAAAATATCAACATTAAAACAATAAAAGGCTTGAAATAGATCACTTTTTACATGTAATGAATACACATGGAAGACCGGCTGCAAGACTCTTCTCTGTCCTTGCACCAAGGAGGTGGAACAAACTGGCTGTCCGAAGAACAGAGTCCCTCACAGTCTTCAAACACAGACTGAAGACCCATCTCTTTGTCAAACACTTAAGCAAACACTACTTTAAAACATTTACTGAGATAATTCTCTTAATGGTAACAAAGCACTGTTTTGGATAAGAGCATCTGACAAATGCTCTAAATATAAATTTTACTTTTGTGAATGAAATGATGAACATAAGTGAACTTTTTTCACAATATTCTATTTTTTTGTGTGTGACATTGTATTTTAGATGGAATGGCGCTTGGACGAGAAAAACGTTCATACCACTGTAAGACTCTTATTTTACGTTGTCATTTGCAATATTGACTGAGTTTAGTGCTAATGCAATTATAAATCAGCCATAACATTAATACCACTTGGATGAAACAAATAATTGATTATATCACAGTGGCACATGTGATGGTCTGGGATATATTAGACATTAAAAGAGCAGTTAATTTTTGAAGATGATGCATTGTATTTGACAAGAGCCTAAGAAGTACGGCCAATGACTGTGTTGGAGCATCTCCAAAGTGTCCAGGCTTGTGAGGTTTTCCCATTCCCTACCAACTGTAAGCTCCATATTTCCCAAACCTCAACCTAATCGGTAAGATATGTTGGAACAAGTAGTCTCAACTGGCAGTTCTCCCTCAAAACTTGTCGGATTTAAAAAACATACTGCTAACATCTTGATGACGGATACCACAGGACAGTTTAGAGGTCCTGTAAGAGGGTCTTAGTAGCACCCAGAACACCAACAACATAATAGCCATATTAGCACACTGGTTTTAATGTTATGGCTGATGTAGCTAATAGTGATATTAACATTAAATAAGCATGCTCAAATGCTTTCTGATCTACAGTGTTTAAATCCTGTCCATTTGAATGGTCTGCACATGGATTCAAATGTTTCAAGTACTTCAAAGCCCTGTTGACCTGGACTAAAGCAGAGGTACATCCACACTCGACTACCAGTAAAACTCGACTACCAGTAACTGGTCTGTAAACTATTACACTGGTTCATTATATTATTTTTTTTCCTCTAAAATCTAGGAAGAATGTTTAAATTATGGTGGTAATCTTGCTTCAGTCCACAACTATCATGAAAGCATCTTCATACAGAATCTCATCAGACAAGCTACCAGCTCATGGACTAGGGTCTGGCTAGGTGGTTTTGACTCTGTACAAGTAAGTTTTCTAGATAAAATGTTATGTAAGTAATCAAAGTCAGCATTAGTGCCTAAATCTGGAATAGTGATCTGCTTCTCTGTACAGGAAGGAAAATGGCTCTGGAGTGATGGATCCAAAATGAATTTCAATGACTGGGCTTCAGATGAACCAAATAACTATAAATCAGAAAACTGTCTTGAGATGAATTTTGGAGGTAAATATGCAGTTTTCTGTTTTGGTCAAAACCTCACAGAAATGTTCGTTTTATTATTTTATTTTAATGTATTTAAAGACCTGGAGAAACTCATGAAATTTCACACGTCATATCTGCCAGGCTTTTATCTACACTCGTTTGCCTACTGTAGTGAAACAGTTACTGACAGGAGCTCAACTGCTGTTGTATGTAAAGACCGCAAGAACAAATCTGATTTTCAGCCTATCTAGATTGTATCCAGATTGATATTTGGTAGTCCGGACAGTCAACAACCGCATGAAATCTGATTTTTCTGTCCGGACAATGATTGAAATGAAAAATGTCTATGTATTTGTAAAGTTTTTTTAGTAATTGAAACAATAGTTTTCCTTCTATTGTTCTCTAATCTATATTTTATAATCCCTCCACTTAATCTTGTAATATTAGTGAGTCTACCTAAGTCATCTCCAGTCATTTTAAAAGGTTTTTTTTTTTTTTTGGCCATCATGGTATTCATTTTAATTCTGTATAAAAACTACAAACCTGGCAACCCTGAAGCCATATCACTAGCCTTATTGACGTGTATATCATTACCACAGCAACCCAAGCAAATAGGTTTGTGAGGTCTGGATGGGCAAATCCAGAAAACAGTGTGAACAGTCATCTCAGCAGAACAGATCTGAGAAACAGATCTGATTTGCCTGCAGGCTGAACGCAGCCCAATGGAAAGGGACCACCACAGGACTACTGGACAGACATGATCTGAGTTGTGGATCAGTAGTGTTTCAGGTGTAGCATCACTGAGGCCTCATTTGCCATTTAATATGCTGAAGTTTTTACAGAGTCTGACAGTGTTTCCCTATTTGTGATTGTTTTGTTTGTGCGAAAACCATTTATTCAGTTTTCCTGTTGTATAATTTTATTGGATTTACAGTAATATTGGATATTTGTTTGTGAATGAGGCCCATTGCTCTTTTAGAAGGTCCTACCTTACACAGTGTAGCAGTTAGGGTGCTACAATCCAAGTAGGCACTTCTGTGATGGCAGGTAAAACCTGTTGAGGGAGGCTGTGAATAATATATAATGTCAATAAAATTACTGTTAACTGTCACTATTATCTGTCTTAATATCTTAAACAATTACAAAATTCAGCATAGCACATTATTACCACAGCCTTCCAAACCTGATGCACTCTTTGGTTCCAGTACCCTGATCCAACTCTTCAGCTGGTCCATCAGAGGCCTTTTCTCACCTGAAGTAGTAAAATGTCCACAAACAGGGTTGAAAACCTGTTCCATTGTTAAATCAGATTTCTTTCTAAATAATTTGTCAATTTAAGACTGAAAATACAACTTGAATCTTTATATCTACTTAACACAAGACTAGTATGATATTACAAGTTTTAAGAACTCAAAACTGGAGGCCAGACCTGAGCCCATCTGAATAAACACTGATGTGTTATGACTGAGGATGAAGATTCATAGGGTCTGAATCACATTTTTCTTTTTGTTTTCTCCACAGATACTCACAAATGGAATGATGCTCCATGTGATTCTGAAAAGCCATTTGTTTGTTCTTTGATATGAAGATCTGGTTTTCTTTACCCTGATTTTCCAAATTGAATAGAAACAATGACATGTTCTAAATAATGAGACTCAATAAAAGTGAAGCAAGTAGCCTGTATTGATTGGTTGATTGATTGATTGATTGACTGACTGATTTTAGGAACATGCTCAAATGATTTATGACTGTGGGACATTAATACAGACATTATCAACAATTTCCTGAACAGAGCTTAAGCCTAGTCCTGGGCTACTACTAGCATTTAAATTTTTAGTTTTATTACTAAAAAGAAAAAAATGCAGCTCAAGACTAGGCTTAAACCCAGACCAGGAAACCAGCCATATAAGCAAATGCCAAGGAAAATGAAATAAAATACACAAATAAATGCAGAATCTATATGGCAAAAGACTGCTAGTGAACAGGGTTAGATATCAAAGCGACTCTTTGCCCGTTGAATATTGATATCGCTACAAATGTTTTATGTTCATTCATTCATTATCCCACCCGCTTAATCCTTATCAGGCTCACGGTTAGTACCCTACCCCCTCACTGGTCTTAGGGCAGGGCATTACACTATTCAACCAAGCCCAGGACAGGGCGCCAATCCATCACTGGGTGTACACATATGCATGCACACACACTTACGGACAATTTAGAGTACCCAATCCACTTGACCTCCATGTTTTTGGACTGTGGGAGGAAACCGGAGTCCCCGGAGGAAACCAACGCAGACACGGGGAGAACATGGAAATTCCGCTCAGATGTGGACTCGAACCCAAGACCTCAGCGCTGAGAGGCAAATGTGCTAACTAAACCACCGTGCCACCTTAATGTTTTATGTACTGGAAATTTTCCACAAAATTACATTTAGATATGCAAATGAGACATCACCCAAGAAAAAATAAATTTGCACACGTATTATGATCATTGTTAAAACATGCTCCAGAATAAGGACTTTACAAATGGTTGAAGTCATTATGAGCTCTCATTTTAAAAGTATTTAAAAAATATATTATTTTGTATAAAATCCAGCATATATCCTGCTAGAATTTGTTTTTCAGGATTTGGAATAAATGTGAAAATGTAATGAATGAAGATGTAGAAAATTAGATTTTGGGTTCTGAATGTGGAGAAAAAATACTTTAAGAACTGCATTAACCCAGCGAGATCTCAGCATATACAGTACATGCACCTGTTTAAGCTATCATTACTACAAAGTAAATACATATATTTAGATGTCCTAGCTGAACTACAGAAAAGAAGATTTTCAGTGATGTGATGTGTTAAGGCTTCAAAAAGTCACTGACTGAAATACAGTTAGAAGCTACTATAAAAAAAAGTTAGAAGCTATTATTAAAAAAATAAATAAAACTTCACAAATCAAAATAATTTTGTTGATATGTTATAGATGTAATTTATACAAAAGTGATTTTTATAGTGTCTTAAGTGGCATCCTTCCCTTGGTTTATTCACATTATAGTTAATCTTGTTTTCTAAAGTACTAGTACAAGCATTTGTACCTAGTGACTCAACTGAACCAAAATAAATCTAAAACTATGGCTGGTCCAGATCAAGTCAAAACGTTCAAATCAGTCTTAGACAAAAACCCAAAAATATCTAGTCTTCTAGCATTGATGAAGCATTTACAGGCTAGTTTCTGGGTGTTTATACATGTTCAACCAAAGTCTGATTGCTATGTGGTGTGGGGTTCTGATTCTGCTGGGTGGGCTGGGTTGGGTTTTGGCTCAATTGTGCAGGAGTTGTATTGGGTGCTGTTTTGATTGTATTGGGCAGGATTTTTGGTTGTTGAATGTGGATTGTAGAGATGGATACCTTTACAGTACTTTATTTTAGTGTATTCTCTTTGTTCTCTCTTCTACTCCCTTTTTTACATTCTCTTATGTATCTCAGACCTCTTCATAAAGTAGTTTAAGCAAATCTGTTTTAAATGCATCCACCTGTATTTTTATGCTATATTTATATTTTTATGATGTTTAACCAGACATAAGTGAAACACAGTCATAGACTTGGGTTTAGAAACCTAAGGAAACAAAGTTTCATCACTAATGATGGCCTAACGGTTAATAGGAATTGTTTTTCATCAAAGAAGGAAATTAAAAGGCATTTTTGAAAGGTGTGGTGAGGTTGTGAACTGCAGTTTGTGCAATACAGAAGATGTTGAAACATAAATGAACAGAACTTGAAATGAACTTTCTCTCCACTTGCATGACAAGACAAAAATGTTGGGTACATTTATTAACCTTCATGTATGCTTTCAGAAAATAGTGTCAGTAACGAAAATGTACCCATAAAGAAATGGTCTCTTGAAAAATCATTCACCAGGTGCTGATAGTCAATAAAACATGTTTGGAGTTGCTTCTGTAACTGGAGCTGTGATATTGCTAACAAAAGAACTCAAAAGTCACCTAAATAGACCAGCTGTTTCTGTCAAAAATATATGACCAGAATGCCAATCACAGGTCTCTCAGACTAGTCAGTGTCCATTAAAACACAACACTTCAATCATGACCTGACTGGGGATCAAACCAACAACCTTGGACCACAAGACCACAGCTGCCCTATATCAGTGTGTGCAATTTACTGTATCAGTAATGGGTAGTACTTAAAGTAGCTGAATACATTATTAGAAGGGGTGTCCACAAACATTAAGACATGACAACCTTAAATTCTAATTGTGTACATTCAGTTTACTACAGTCACTCTTCCAGTAGAAAGGTGGAGATTTGTTTAATTTATATTTTATCTTTTTTAAAACTCTGTAAAAGTCAGAACAGGGTGAGTGGAGTCAAAACAGCTTCAGCTAAAGTTGTTAAAAACTTTTTCTTGGAGATAATGAGATTCGATTGAAATCTGCTGCTCATATAAGTCTTTTGAGAAAAATGTCTCAGTAAAGTCTCACAGTGTGCCCAGTGACTAGGAAAAGACAGTGATGCTGATACTTTTCTTCTGAAAAACTCTGTTGTAATGGGTGCCCAGATAACATCATGACCATGAATGACTTGTCATTTTGATGGAGATTATGCAGATTAATGCAATATGTGGTAAACATATGTCTTATTTCACATTGATAATGTTTATTATCATGTAACTTGCATTATTATTATTATTATTATTATTATTATTATTATTATTAATATTTCATTTTGGACAAGCTGCAGTGTAACATTACCACAGACTGTATTTTTAGTTACATACAGCAGATACAGTCAGCCACACAAACTTTTAAAGGCATCAACAGACACTGGATTTTTTTCATTCTGCTGCATCTACACGCCTGTGCACAAATATTAAGCTTTTATTTAAGCTATTACAATATTACACTGAAGACTACACTCTGTAAATCTTTACCTGTAAAATTCTGTCCCTACTGCTTTTCTTTGGGAGTTTAGGGAGTGCTTAGGTTCAGGGTCAGAGTTCAGGTTAAGGGTTACAATAAAGGTGACTCAAATAACTACACTATATGTCCAGATACTTGTGGACACCCATTCTTAATGCATTCAGTTACTCCAAGTTGCTGACACCTACTGTATGTACAAATGCACAGACAGATGGACAGCAAAGACAGTGCAACAAAGCATGATACATTATTTTAATAGGCTTGATTTCTGAACAAAGAATGAATAAGCAGGTGTCCTAATTATTTTGTTCATATAGTGTGTTTAAATGTACAGTAAATGTTATTAAAATATGGACTGTATATTGTACATCTGTAGCTGTAGACATTTGTCATTCTTTTGGAACTAGTTAGAACTCAGGCTTGTGATGCGTTGCATCAGGTGTGCACATTACCAAATAACCTCTAATAATCTATCAGTCAACCTTTATTTTCACCACAAAAAAATACACTGAGAGTGAACCTAATGTTCAGTGTAGTCAAGTACAGACAAAAAAACAGAATTGAAAGAAAAAAGTAAAATAATATATAATGAACTAATATCAGTTGAAGTAAATGAACAAATTAAAACACTGAAAAGAAAATAATCAAAGGAATAGAATAAATTATGTGACAAAATAAATAACAGGATTAGGTGATAAAATACAAAAGATAAGAAATATGGGAATATAAATTTTCACAGAATCAAAAATTTACATTAAAAATAAAACTGGACATAAATAAATGTTTAATAAAACAATTAAAGTGATGAAAATGTAAATAAAAAGAATTATTTTGAAATTATTTTGAAATATAATAATTCTGATAGTAAGAAAATAATTCAAATTAAACTAAGAATAAAAATGGTAATAATAATGAATAAAGTAAAAGATAAATAAAACAACAACAATTAAAAAATGAAAAAAAAAAAAAAGTGAAAGTTACAGGCAGAGTGGAGGTGCTTGGAAATGAAAGGTTTAAATTGTCACCAGAGAGCTGAGCTTTAATGTGTCCTACAGTAAATTCCAGCTCGATGCTGTTGTAGCTAAAAGCAGATTTTAAGTTCAGTAAGAAATTAATCTTAATGGGGAAAAATTAAGAAAAAAATTAAAACAAGCCAGATGTTTTGGGAAATTCTGAACATGTCTTGAGTCCTATATCAAACATTTCAGTCTTTTCATGATTTTATCTTTGTGTAAGAAAACTATATAAAAGATTTCCCTTGTTTTCAGCTTCTTTTCCCCAAATGTTAACTACAGAACTGAACGAAATACTACAATAGACCAGCATGAGACGTGACTGTGTAATACTACAGACTGTTTGTAAGAAGTTGAAAGTTGCTCAATTCTATGATTTAAAAAATGCTAACCATGTTTAGAGTATAAAAGATGCCAGCCCATCAACTTCCACTTCACATCCTACATCTCAACAGAGTCAGAGTTCTCCACAGAATCACAAACAGGTAGGACACACTTCCAGTCCAAAACTATACTAATGCATCTAAAATTTTGAATTGAATGAAAAAAAAAGGTTATGATTTCATTCTAAATAAACTGGCATATTTAATATTTATTTCACATAAAGTGACATATTTCATGTCTGTTTTATTGTTGATCAGTATGGCTGATAACTCATGAATATGGAAAATATATATATTTGGAGTAAATTACTATTCAAACAGTATCAGAATTAAACCAAAAAGGCCTGAAATATGTCACTATATGTGTAATGAATATAAAATACAACAGTTTTTTTTCATTTTGAGACTGCTTGAATAGGTTACTCAAACACTAAATCTTCTAGATTTCTGATGTTCATGAACTTTAATCTGTACTGATCAACAGTACAACAAAAAGGCCTGAAATATCACTTTACATGAAATGAGTAAACATGACATTTTTCCTTTTTGAATCAAATTGTGAACACAAATTAACTTTTTCACAATATTCTAATTAATTCTACCTAATTTATTTTCTGTTCATCCTAAAATGTTAATACAATATAACGGGCTGCTATCATTTACCGTTTAAAAAAATATGCAGAAAAAAACATAACTATGATAAATAAAAGATAGTTGTAGCTGTTGTACTTAAAAAGATACAAGATATTCCAACACTGAACATATATTCAAAATGACTGAAAGTGCAAATTGCTGGATTTGCTTTTTCTTTTTTCAGTAATTTGTAAACTGCAATGGCAATCATGACTGTGATCCTGTTTCTTGGACTTTTGCTTGTTACAGGTAAATATGAACTGTAGGCAAATTTTTGGTCACATTTTAAGTGAGTAACATTTAAGTAAAGTTATGGTTGGGTTAGGTTTAAATTATGCGTTAAGGTTGGGTTAGGTTTAGGTTATGGGTTAAGTTTGGGTTAGGTTTAGGTTATGGGTTAAGGTTGGGTTAGGTTTAAGTTATGCCTTAAGGTATGGTGACCAGATCTGGGATGATAAAAAAGAGGACACCTTTTGGGGTTGTATAATGTGTTACATGTTCAAATACAAAGATATTTCAAAAATGTTGTACACTAGGCATATGGCTGACACTTATATGAAAAAAGCTTTATTGGCTCTTAACAACACTAACATGCAGAAAAAAAGCACTGGCCTTAAAGGCTATTTGAACATATTTGAATATTTAAAATATGCAAAAACAAAATTATACATTTTTATATACTGTATACAATATACTGTTATCCGATTTATATTATTCTTCTGCCAGATTTTTGTACCGTTTATTGTCCCACAGTTTTCGAGATATCAACACCGTTCCAACATTAGATTGTTTGGTCCGATTGTATGATCCAGGCTTATATACAGAATTTTGATCGGATGCACGGTTTTCATAAAAACCTCCTTAATCTGGGATTTTTAAGAATGAATGGGGAGCAAAAATGCATGCTCATCTACTGTACTTCTGCTTGACCATTTCGCACCATTTCAGATACACTATATCAGGGCAAGCCCCTGAGCAAAAATTCACTGTTGTTTTGACCCACATTTGTTTATTTGTCGTTTTATTTCCATCCCTTTTTTCATCCTTGACTTCCATTCATTTTTGCCCATGTTCATCTACTGTATTTCTGCTTGACTGATTCCATCCCTTTTTCGTCATTGACTTCCATTCATTTTTGGCCATACCAAATTCCAGGCTTCTTTTTGATATACTCCATCAGGGCAGGCGATGGAGCTCTAGTCCAGAGCCATACTGACCCGCACTCCTCACTTTTCACCCCTCTTCCCATTCACTCCGATTCATTTTCACATACACTCAAGCCAGAGAGTTTCTGTACCCCGACAGCCACCAAAATTTAAGTACTCCATCAGAGCAGGTAACTGAACTCTAGTTCAAAGCAACACCTTAGCAACCACCTTGGATATCATAGCAACACCTTAGAAACCACCTCAGATACCATAGCAACACCCTAGCAAACACCTAGCAACACCATAGCAACCACCACAGATACCACAGCATCACCTTTCAAACCAACTGGGATACCTTATCTTGTGGTCCATGTTAGCAATGCGCAACATCCCTCGTTTCCTTCAGGAAATGCACTTTTCTAGTTGTTGTTGTTATTATTATTATTATTATTATTATTATTAATTAATTAATTAATTAATTAATATTGACAAATTCTGATTTATATTTTATTAATAATTACTACTTACTATTAATAATATACTAATACTATTAAACTTTATTATGAATAATTAAATAATAAATAATTAAAAATAATTTTAATACATTTTATATTAATCATTAATAAAATATTAATACATTACATATTATTAAAAAAATAATAAACTGTTAAAAGCACGTAGCATAAAATTATCACCCAATCCTCTTCAGTCAACTTCACTCCAGCTCATTATCACCAATGTTACACTTATGTTTGGACTGTACAGATGGCTTTTCACAAACTGGTTAATGCACACACACAGACTCAAATGTTAATGTTAATTAATTTTAATATGAAACCTCTGATATTAAAATGTGTACATATTAAAATGTATGACACAGACAGAACAAATGCTCAATATATTAACAATTGCAGTCCAGAGCTGCTTGAGTGACAATGGTGATGGCCAATCACACGTTAGCAAGAAACGGCAGAGCCAATCAGTGAGCTTGTGGGTGACCTAAAGGTTTCAGATTAAGCGCTTGAATTTCTGCTGGGTCCTAATGCTCTCCCGCCTCCATTTAATATAGCATAACATCTCACTCAAGCGAACAGAACGGAATAGGGGGAGGGTGAGACTAGTTTGTGAATGAAACGCTTCTCAAGTAAAACAAAATCTCGGATTTTTGTGAAATTCCACCCAGATGTTTTTTAAGTCTCAAAAACAGGACATGTCTGGGTAAAAGAGGACATCTGGTCACCTTACCTAAGGTTGGTCAGGTTTAAATTATGGATTAAGGTTGGGTTAGATTTAGGTTATGGGTCAAGTTTGAGTTAGGTTTAAGTTATGGGTTAAGATTGGGGTAGGCTTAAGTTATGGTTTAAGGTTGGGTTAGGTTTAAGTTTTGTGTTAAATTTGGGGTTGGGTTTAGATTTTGACTTGAGGAAGGTTAGAAATTAAGATCAGGTTTTAGATAAAGGTTAAGGGTTAGGTTTAGGATCAGGTTAAGATGCAATTTTAGATAGAGGTTAGGGATATGGTTAAGATCATATTTTAGGGTTTTAGGGTAAGGTTTAGGATCATGTTAGGGTTACTGACAGTAAAGGTGACTCTAATAACTAGTTGATTGTAAATTGTATACAAGATAAACACCTACAAAGCATCAAAAACATCTAAATCTATATGTAAAGAAGCATATTTATTAGTGCTGTGTTGGGGTAAGAACTCAGCAATACATTGCAATACTGTAAACAAGGCTATATATTGTGATTTAGCGGTAGAAGTTAGCGGTAGACCCTTAATTAATTGTTTTATTTACATTTACAGTATTTAGCAGGTGCTCTTATCCAGAGCGACATACACCAGTGTTTGGATTCCATTAAGATAATTATCGAGTCGCAATTTTGAGGACTTGAGACTTGCTTGACTAACGCTGATAAAAGACTCGACTTGACTTTGACTTGATCTTTATGACTTGAGACTTGACTTAGACTTGAGACAGATGACTCAAAAAGACTTGATTTTTTAAATTTAAAAACAAAGTTAGATTACGTTAGAAGATTTTACCTTGAAGCATGATCGGCTGATTTTACAGTGCATGAAGCACTCAGAACACTAAACAGCAGCAATGAGCCATTGTAGCACATGGAGCAAGGAGTAGACCAAATGTTTAGTATAATTTTGGTCTGAAGAACATGTGAAAAGTCAGCTTAAAAATGCACGAAAACACTGAAACATGCAGCTTATTTTCTGAGATAGTGAGAGAGAAAGGATATAACAGGATGACAGAGCAACTTAAACTAAACTAATGAAACTGCAGCAGCAGTATGTAAAAGTATTTAAACATGTCAGACACGTCCTTCTACAAATCAATCAGTGTTGAGTGTAGGAAGACGCACACCACGTAAGTGATGACGACAATATGTGGGCGTGTCATAATAAAAGTCCTTGGTCCGCTGGCAAAAATGCAGTTTGAAAACAAACCTAACCAGACCAAATGTGTACAAAATAACAAACACACAAAATGCATACAAAAAAAACACGTGGTTTTTATATGCCACATGCTATAGTTGTTATTTTGTTCTATTTGTATCTACACTGTCTAGCACAGGGGTCGGCAACCTTTAACACTCAAAGAGCCATTTGGACCCGGTTTCAACGTAAACACTGGGAGCCGCAAAATACTTTTTGACTTCTAAAATGAAGAAAACACTGTATATAATGTTGTTGTTTTTTATATATATATCTACGCTTTGTATGAAAAACTATAGTGCATTATTATGAAATCCATGAAGTGCTACAGAGAAAATAAATTTTATTTATGTAATGAACACATTTTGAACATTTAGATTTGGTGCTTGTTAAAAAATAAATTATTATTATTAATTATTAATAAACATTAATACATTATTTACATATTATGATTTTTATTAATAAATACTACAGTTACTATTAGTGATATACTAATAATAACTATTAATTGTAAATATGAATAATAAAATGAATATTAATCATTAATAAAATATAAATACTTTATTAAATAATGTCAAATATTAATAAACTGTTAAGCATATAGCATAAAATTATCACCAAATTCTGTGTTTATAGTCAACTTCACTCCAACTCATCACCACCTATTTTACACTTATGTTTGGACTGTATGGTCAATAGACCTCATATTTGAGTACAATTAAGTAGATATTCTAAATTATTTTGACAATAGTTACACTTGGAGACATGTAAATGGATGGCTTATCACAGACTGGTAGACGCACGCACACAGACACAGATTCAGATGCTAATGTTAATGCATTTTAATATGAAAACTGTGATATTAAAATATGTCTGGCTGACGTAACACAGGCAGAACAAACATCCAACATGTTAACAACTTACAGTTGCAGGTGAACAAAAACTGTGGGCCAAATTGCCAATCACAAGAAATGGCAGAGCCAATCACTGAGCTTGTGCGCAGTCTAAAGTGAAACAGGATTCAGATTGAGCGGCTTGGATTTTTGCTGGGTCCTAATGCTCGACTTGTCTCCTTTAAATATAGCATAACATTGGTTTTGGATGGTAAAAATGGCATGGGACCAAAACTGTACATGGAGCCACAGCATAAGGTCTAGCAACCTTGACATCTTGCATATGTAAAGATTAGATTGCTTAAATTTGAAAGTTATGCTAAAGTTAAATATTTCTTTAATGTTGTGGCAGAGATGTTTGCTAGTGTGGATATGAACTGGACAAAACAGCATGAATTGTATGTGGCATACTAAAACATTATGTGAATGTTTTCATGGTTTGATGTAATGTTTTGTAATGTTTGTAATATTTACATTTCAGACATTGTTTTTATAGGTAACAGGTTTACATTTCAGGCAATATGTTTTTATTTATTTTAATTTTATCTACTATTCAGTTGATTCAATACTTTTTTGTGCTCAGAAATGTTCATTAAGAAGCACCTTTGAGAGATGCATTAATAGGTTATGGAGAAATGGTGTGACCCTCTTGATGGGGGAAGTAAGTAAGTTATGTAATTGTATGTTTGTGGTATATTTGATGTTTAATAGGTTTAGTTTATGTTGAAATAAAACTCAATTTGTATATACGACCGTCTATATTGATTTAAATGTGTAAACTGGGGTAGATCAGATCATATTTGTATGACTTGACTTGTGACTTGCTTGACTTAAAGCAGGGACTCGACTTGACTTGCTTGGTTCTCACCACAGTGACTTGGGACTTGCTTGAGACTTGAAGGCGATGACTTGAGACTTCCTTGTGACTTGCGCATGAGGGACTTACTCCCACCTCTGCTAATGCCCTAGAAGGAAGGAAATATACACAATTATGCACAATATAAGAGCATAACAATGCATTACAGTAAAAGATGTAAACTAGTGCTCGCTTAAGTGCTTCACAAAGAGATGGGTCTTCATTCTGTGTTTGAAGACTGTGAGGGATTCTGCTGTCTGAACAGTCAGTGGGAGTTTGTTCCACCACTTTAGTGCAGTGACAGAGAAGAGTTTTGATGCTAGTTTTCTCAGTGTCTTGAAGGGTGGCGGGTCAAGCCGAGCCATACTGGAAGCTCTAAGGGTTCAAGGTGCAACTCGAGACTTGACCATTGCCATTAGGTAGAGAAGGGCTGGTCCATTTCTTGCTTTGTAGGCAAGCATCAGGGTTTTGAATCTGATGCGGGCAGCTACAGGAAGCCAGTGAAGTGAACACAGTGGAGTGATGTGAGAGAACTTGGGTTGATTGAAGACCAGTTGAGCAGCTGCATTTTGGATCAATGGCAGGGTTCTGATGGCTGATGGAAGACCAGCCAAGAGTGAGTTGCAGTAATGAAGTCTTGAGATGACGAGTGACTGGACAAGCACCTGGGCAGCATCCTGGGTTAGAGAGGGTTGGGTTCATCGAATGTTGAAGAGGAGGAACCTGCACAACTGTGTCAAGTTTGCAATATGAGTAGAAAATAACTGGTCCTCTAGAATCACACCAAGGCTTCTTGCTTCTTGAGACAGTTTCCTTTGGAGTGTACAGTCAAGTGGCTTAGAAGAGATTAATGCTACCATCTAGTTTAAACACAACAGAAAATGAAGAACTGTATGCCAACTTCAGTTCATTATGACACAGTATGAAATAATTATGTTCTATAAATATAGGTGTTCTCCTCAGGGTTTCACCACAGTGAAAGTAAAGGTACTGACCCATTGATAGTCCAGTACTTTGTCATTACAGGGTAGATTATAAACTTTGTCCTGCTTTAAATGACTTTACAATGAGTCACTTTACTACTGAGAGTGTGGTTTATTGTGAGATTAAACTGTAAACTGCTACTTCCTCCAGCACTTGAAAATTGATACTGATGCAATGTTCATTTTAGATGGAGTGGCACTTGAACGAGAACAACGGTCAAACTTTGGTAGGGGCTTTTAAAAATATTTTAATATTTTGATGTATCAACATACATCATATCTAATGTTATGAGCCAAGAACAATATTTAAAACCTTTCTGATCTGCAGGTCATAAGTCTTGTCCATTTGAATGGTCTGCATTTGGATTTAAATGTTTCAAGTATTTTAAATCACACTTCACCTGGACTGATGCAGAGGTACATCCACAAATGTCTGCTTGAATTAAAATATCATATGATCGTTTACCATGTGTCTGACCTCACTGTGTGCTCATCTAAAAAAAATCTTTACATTCTAGCTTCAATGTTTAAAGTACGGTGGGAATCTTGCTTCAGTACACAGCTATCAAGAAAACATCTTTTTACAGAATCTGATTAAACAAGCTACTGGATATTTTGCTAGGACCTGGCTAGGCAGTCATGACAGTGTAAAGGTAAGTGTTCTGTGACTTCTACTGCTATTACCTGTTATTTTTATTTTTCATTTCAATAACATTGTAATGTTAACATCGAAGTGTTATAAAAATGTAATATATTAACAATGCTTTACAATATATTCTACAGATTCTTTTATGAAATATTGACAATATAATGTGATACTAGTGCATCTCCATGAATTAGAAAATTTAGTAGATTTAAATCTTCTTTTTCAAATTCAAAGAGTAGTTTTTCATATGCATTAAATGTAAAATTACATATTTCAAGCCTTTTTTGGGTTTAACACAATGCTGATATTATTAGTTTATTCAAACTCTAAATGAAGTATTCTAATAATTCTAGATTTCTAATTTTCACTGATAAACCAATGAACCTTAAAACAAAAATGCTTATGAATGAATGAATATAAAATAAAATAGGACTAGTGCGGAAAAAAGTATTTGGTCAGTCACTGTTGTGCAAGTTCTCCTGCTTAGAAAGATGAGAGAGGTCTGTAATTTTGATCATAGGTACACTTCAACTATGAGAGACAAATGAGAAAAAAAATCCAGGAAATCACATTGTAGTATTTTTAAAGAATTTATTTGTAAATTATGGTGGAAAATACGTATTTGGTCAATAAAAAAAGTTCAACTCAATACTTTGTAACATGGCAATGACAGAGGTTAAACGTTTCCTATAAGTCTTCACCAGGTTTACACACACTGTAGCTGGTATTTTGGCTCATTCCTCCATGCAAATCTCCTCTACAGCAGTGATGTTTTGGGGCTGTTGCTGGGCAACACAAACTTTCAGCTACCTCAACAAATTGTCTAGGCCACTCCAGGACCTTTATGGAGCCTTACAGATGGAAGGACGTTTTGGCTTACAATCTCACGATACATGGCCCCTTTCATTCTTCCCTTAACAGGGATCAGTCGTGCTGTCCTCTTTGCAGAAAAACAGCCCCAAAGCATGATGTTTCCACCCCCATGATTAACAGTAGGTATGGTGTTCTTGGGATGC
>BRDA01014226.1:0-13411 GCA_036984385.1 Crenuchus spilurus
ACAGAGGGACCCCAACCAGACAATAAAGGATAACATTTCAAAATATACCATCCACTCTAGACTCCAGTCCATACAATACATATGTAATTTAAGGATTCTGGGTGTGTTCCACAAAGTTAGTCCTATGAGATAATCAACACTGAGGAACGTCCTGCTTTATTCCTCCATTGGACAAGTTTATATATATATAATTTTTGCCAATTTTCTCCTCTTCACAATGTGGTAGTAGCCACTTAACCCATCCCATACACTAGGGGGCTCTTCCCATCACTTTGCACTGTCCCTGACTCTAGGAGGGTGAAGACAAGCACATGCCTCCTCCGCTGTGTGTGATGCAGCCACCACCTCTTTTCAAACTACCGCTGATACACTGTCACTGGGGAGCCAACGCGCTCAGAGGAAAGCGCAGGATTCCCAGCTCTGAATGGACCAATCAGTAGATGTCTGAGTCAGCAGACATTACAATGTGAGAGTGATGGGAAGAGAGAGAGTGCCATCTACCCGCCCAGAGAGAGCACTGCCAATTTTTGCTGTTGATGGCAAACAGTATGACCGGGATTCAAACTCACGATCCTCTGGTCATAGTGTCAGCGTCTTAGTCTGCTGAGCCCCACTCATGTTGAAGCTCTAAAGAATGTTTAAGTCTGGACTTTTTTAAAATAAATTGTGGTGCAAAGCTGCAAATAAGAGCAGAGCACATTTACATATCTCAACCTGTAATGTACAGTAAGATAAACCGCCTGTTTAATTTATGGGGCAAGGAGAGGTACCACAAGACAGAAGAAATGAATAATTCCTGTTTTTCGTACATAACATCATGTTAGAACTGGACTTAAGAGATGAAATAAAATCAAAGGAAAGGGTCTGACACGGGTCCTTTTATGTAACCAGTTTTTCACCTAAATTTTTTCCCACATAGCTGACATGTACTACAAGTCTCTGCACTGCCAGCCAGTGCCTAAACACAGCTCTCTTAATCCGGGCTGGATGGCTGCTTAATGCAACCCAGGGATGTGAATAATCAGCTTCCATCTCAGGGTGTCTGTGAGGAGTAATTATCCCGGTGCCTCTCAGACGCCACAGCGTCTTCTGCTCTCGTCCCCTGAGTCTGCTTAGCTAAACCTCATGGGGGGCCTTTAAACACCAAGTTAGATGGAGTTTTTGACATTTTAATATGTCTGTGTGGATATCTAAGGCCTTGGTACATGACAGGACTGATGCTCATCTAATAACTCATCTATTTTCTTAAATATTTCTAAAATTCTCTCTAAAAGTACTAAGATTTCCATGTTTAAACTGATCATCTGGACTGAATGTGTACTCATATTGCATTTGCTAATTGACCATCACCATTGACTTGACTTTTTTTCTCTTCCCTCAGGAACAACACTAAGATCTGAGGCTTAAGGGCCTGGCTGGGTGTCTAAATCCAGACTTTAGCAGCTCACACGAAGCCGTTTGACCGCTAATGCGAGACAATTAGAGTAAATTAGTTGTTTGCCGCAAAGCAGCTTAAGGATTCTTTCAGGACTTTATCCGATCATCTCTGATGCAGGTGTCATGGCCCAGACCAGGCTGTAGGTTCATGTACTGTTCATACCACAGTTTATATGTAAAGCTTATTAGTCTGGTATTTACTGACATTCATGTCTGACATTAAGGCTTTTGAATTTGTATAATTTTCTTTCCTGATTTCAATGCCATTCCTGCCATTTTGAAGACGAATTTGGCTAATTAGGCTTCATTAGTCTCCTGTGTTCACTGCAAAAAGAAGCAAACAGATTTAACTTCGTGACATGACCGATCATTATCGATCACTTTGGCATTGTGCTCCAGTATCTGATTCAGACAGCCTGTTTGCGGGGCCAGAACGGTGTTTGCCAAGCTTAGAAGCATTAGTAAAGGCAGATCACAGCTTGATTAAGATGTGCGTGATGAGACTAAGAACATTAGCGAACGCTAACAAGCCTGGCCATCTGGTGAGCTATTAAGATGTTTAACAGTGATTAAAATAAGGAGCACCAGGCTGAGGAGGCTTTTGCTCAGATATTTATAAATTACCATCAGCACTATGTTTATTTGAGGCCAGATAATTGCTGTATGTGGTTCTACGCTGAATATATTACTAGAAACAGTAGTGATTGATTATGCCTGCCATCTATAGTGGAAGTCACCAAAAAGCATGTGAACATTTTGTAATAGATGTTCACAACTGTTATATGAGCTCCCGGGACAAAAACATTATCACCTTGTACATTTAAGGTGGTAGTAAATTCAGGCTCCAGCAGATAGCGCTGCATGAGGATAATCAGGCTATAAATACATGTGGGGTGTGTGACAGGATTCACAGATTGAGACGAGGTGGTACAGTGTAGTGAAAGTCTTGTTCAATGTGTGGAAAATGGGTCACAAAGCAGATGTTAATGATAAAGGAATGACTGTATTTGGGTGTCAGAAGGTCGTAGTGTGAAGGAAGTAGCAGGTGTGTTGAAACAGTCTACCAGTAGTGGTAAACATCCCAGTCTACAGGATTTTTTTTTCTTAATTTCTTTTACCTCAATCTGTGTAGAGCATGATAAATTGATGATAAATTGTCTTTGTATAATGAATGTGCTGTATTAATAAACTTGCCTTGCCTATATTGTTTAATCAAGAAAAAAAATACTGATATTTAATCATTTTAATCAATTCAAGCATAAGTCCTGCTATTGGTAATATAATAACAAATCCTTCTGTAAGTTTCTACAAAATAGAGTTAGGAATTAACATATTAATGTTCATGAAGATATCCAAGCAGATTTTTGGTTCTGAATGTGGAGAAAAGCAGATTTTGAGAAAAATGACTAAGAATCAGTCTCAGAGCTGCATTACTCGGAGAGGTTTCAGAATCCTTGCAGGATTTGTGGGAATGCTGTCAATATTTCAACAGAAACCAACACATTGAGTTTTTATTGACATGATGATGTGTTTGTGTAGAGAGTGGCATAGTTAAGACCTCGTTAAAGTTGTAAAATACAATTATAATTGAGTGGAGATGCTGACAAAATATAAATATCTTTCTATTGAGTTACTGTTTAAGAGAAGACATGCTATAGAATTAGTGCTATAGAATCTGAAACTCCACAATCTATACAGTATATATATATGTGGACTGTGCGTATCACACCAAGGCCTTCAGTAATGCTCCGTCTGAATCAATCTACCTCTCAGAAACTAATTTATGGTTATAAAAAACATTTAATACACAGAAATACAGTATAAAGAGCCATTGCATCGCAGACAGATAACTACTGTAGTCTTAATAAATGCCTCTATTGAATAAACAAACCAGGGGTCAACAAGTCTCCTTCTACTGCAGCTACCGCTACTGCAGGTCTGAATACAGTGATGTTGCCAGATGCCTGCTAGAGGGCCCTGGTGATACCAACTCAAAATCTGATTGGTTGAGGCAACAGGCCTTGGCAGACTTCTTTGACTTTTACCCTGCCTGGCAACAAATGATGACTGAAATGTGATTGATTAAATGCTTTAATATAAAAATACATGTCTGGAAACAGCACAACCATCAGAAAAGCTATAAAAAGAAGCGGACAGACCATTTGGAATTATTAAATAAGTATTAATGGACAAAATATAATTAACATCAGTTTGTGATTCAGATATTTCTTAGGGTTTGGGTTAGGGTTACACACACACACACAAACTCATATACATATATAAAATTACAAAAGCAGTTTTGAATGCAGATTTTTTGACAAGTGTCCACGTAACGCATTTTAGCTCCGCCCATTAGATTCCTCAGGTAATAAATATACAAATAATAAAAAAATTAAGGACATGGGACCTTTAATACTCATTATGAGGAATGATAATTTTTTAAAGGAAGTAAATACCACCTTCCAAAAGTGTGTGTGTGTGTGTGTGTGTTTGTGTGAACTCATAAGACTTGGTCATCTACAGCTCTGCTCTCTGTCAGAGTTTACTAAACTTTGGGTGTCAGTGAACTGTGACCTGGCCTGCCTTGCCGTGCAAAGCTACAGAAGACCACGAGGTCTGCAGGAGGTCACACAAACACACACGCCCCCGCACACACTTTGGGAAGTGGTATTTAATCTAAGCCAATGTTTGTCTGCAAGCCAGACAATCTTCTCAGCAGCATGTGTGCATGAGTAACAGATGTGGAGGTGACACAGGACCTGTCTGTGCTGATTCTAACACCTCCAAGAAGTGTTGAATGTGGGTGGCTTCTCCTGGACACACACTCACCAGTGGCATAATTACAAGGGGGCTTGGGGGGGTTAAGATATCTGGCTCTAATCATGCACTCTTACACAGGATGTACCCAAAGGCACTTGCATTACTTGGCTTATTTCCTCCTTAAATAAACACATTTGATAACTGAAGCTCTACCTAGGTGATCATTACTTTTAATGAAGATGGACTCACTGTAACTGTACACTAAGATTGAACATAGACGGAATGACTTAAGATGGAACAGAAGAGCACATATGCAGTGCTGATAACCAGTCAGCGTGTAACAGGCAGTCCTGACAGTGTGACCAGGTTAAAGATATCTAGTGAGTGGCTCTTTGGCTGAAACTAGCCTAACTATAAGCTTAACCCTCTGGAGTCAGAGGGTATTTCAGACACTCTGATTTAGTCTGACATAGCCTGACTTTTTACAAATTACACCCTTCTAATTTTTTTTCCAAAGTGTTACACAGGCTTCTGTTCAGCACAGACTCAGCAACAACAGTCAAAACAGTAAGAGTGTCATAAATCTATATTCCGATTAAATCTGCTCTAAACTTAGACTTTCCAAAAACCTGTTTTCAGATGTGCTGATATATTGTGAAAAACACACTAAACATTTCTAGCCAAGATTTTTGAGCTCAGAACTGAATAAACAGAGATGTTGGCTACACACTGCTCATTACAGTTTTTAGACATTGTATGTGGTTTTATTTCTAAAGCTTAACTAATGTGAGGTGTTCCTCACCGTGTCCGTGTTCTTCAGCCACTAACCCTACATTGGATATTTATGAGAAAAGTGTGAAACACTCAGGTGAAAGGTCTGCTGTTCATGTTCATCTCAGGTGAGAGGTCTTTGTTCGGTTCAGATTCCACAAATTCCACAGCCGGAAATCCAACCAATGATATAATGGTGCTCTATATTTGTAACTTTTTCCAGCCTGATGAGCATCAACAACTTTTATTCTGAAGTCCTCAGAAATCTCCTTTGTTCATATCATAATACATTTCCACAAATGTGTTGTGAAGTGCAGACTTTGATAGATTCCTGTTCTTTAAGTAAAACAGGGTGCCCACTCACACCTGATTGTCATCCCATTGTCATATTGGATCATTTTCCTCAGTAAATAAATGACCAAAACTAAATGTGTCTCAATTTTTAACTGGGTTCACTTTATTTACTTTTAGGACTTGTGTGAAAATCTGATGAAGTTTTAGGTCATATTTATGCAGAAATATATGAAATTCTAAAGGATTCACAAACTTTCAAGCATCACTCTATGTCCAGAATTACCATGTCATTATCATGTGAATGACAGATTGCATCACTTGGGAAGAGAATAAAACACAGCTGTCTGAGTCGCTCTCACAAACGTGTCTCTGCTTATTTCAGCTCCTCTCACAAATATATAAAATATATTTTGATACAAGCTATATACATATTTGAAAAGTAGACTCTATAAGGTTTCTGGGGTATGTTTAATTTTATTTATTTTATTACTTAAGTGTTTTCATGGAATTTCTGGTTTTGTTCCTGCATATGCGAACAAACTCATCAATAATGATGATGTGATCAAATCTCTTGGCAGGACATAGCATAAAAATTACATCCCATTAAGCAGTGCCACCAACTGTACTCTATGCAAGTTTTCAATTCAGTTGGTAGACCAAGTAATAATGGCAAATTAATTATTTAATTGGACATAAGAAAAGCATATTTACATGTCTGCAAAAGTAGTGAGGCTAAAAAGGCAGATGCCAACAAGGAAGCCATGGAACACACAGCAGAACCTGCCAACACTGACACCTTCTTATAATAAGAAACATACTTTTTCATTGTGTGGTTATTTTCAATGTTGACACAGTGAAAAAGTAAAAAAAATAACTGTTTTGAATTCTAAATGTTGCTCTATATGTATGTTTATACTTTTTTATTAATTTCGTTTTATTTATTTTCTTGAGGAAGTGTAAAATGTCCACAATTCTGAGGACATTTGGTCCAGACGAAGAACCGAAGAGATACATATGAGTCCCCCCAACTGTTTACTTAGTTATGTATCATTCAGGTGTGCGTTTTCTAAAATGTTCTTAACGCTAAGTACTTCGTAACCTCGTACTTACCAACATTATTAAATTTACGAGTGTTTCCCGAAAGCCTTCCTAACCCACGTTGTACTTAAACTCGTTCATAAATCTATGAGTAGTCTGATCCTCTCGTAACTCGCCAAGTTGTTCTTAACTTGAAGTTCACGTGCAGTTCTGTCTGAAAAATGAAAGAGGGGGCTGATCATCCTTTGACAAACACAACACTCAGGACATGCGTGTATTAAACAAGAATTCATGAACATTTAAATTTTCTTTTGAAAACGTAATTACATCACGTAAATTAGAGCCAGTGTCCTTAGTTCAATACTGCACATACATGTACTTATTAAGTTGAAATTATTGTTTTCACGAAATAAAAAAACTAAGATTGCTTAAAGTATAATATATTATTTATTGATATACACATATAAATGACATAAATGCAGTGGGGTTGTGTTTTCCAGTGTAACAGTAGTAAATACTGTATATTGTGTCCCAAGGAATGGTTATAAATTGGCCTACTAAGCCTGTCAACTCTTAACCAATCAAATTCACTGATTAATCATGGACACATAACCAAGAGGATTTACCTATTTATAGGTAGGCTTGGCATGCGATGGAAAGCAAATGCAAGTGAAATGTTTTTATTTATTTGCATGTATGTAGTGTAAATACTTTTTTGATGTTTGGTTTTATAATTATTGTTTACATAATGATACGTTTGTGGCTTAATAATGAAGAAATGTATGTAAATCGGCGGTTCAGTTTTCGACTGGCCGAGCCTATTTGATGCAGACACGAGGGCGGAGTCAACTAAGTGCTACTTAGGGACTCATTCGTAAGTTTGGAAGATAAGAAGGCTTTTGGGAAACAGTCGGAAAAATCTCGTTCTTAAAGTTACGTCGTTCTTAAAGTTGTTTGTAAATCGCTAAGTTCAATCGCACCCCTGCTCTATTTCAAAAGTAATTTGAGATTCTCTGGATGTTTGGGCAAATGGTTTGTTATATGAATTAAAATGTTTCTAGCCATATACAGTATGTACAGATATAAACACACAAGGAATCATTTTGGCTGCTTAAATTGAGGTTAGTTCCATCTTTTAGTATATTTATTCTCTACGCGTGGCTCTATATCGACTCTCTTCCACGTAGCAGAAGCTCTCGTCAAAAAAAAAAAAAAAAAGAGCCAAAGAGGCTGGAAGTCTGATCGAGTTTAAAAAAAAAAAAACAGCACGCAGTGCACTGTTGTCAAGGGAAACTGGCTAAAGATTTGCTAAGCAAAGACCAATTATTGTAATGAAATGCATGACACGTTTCACAAATACCCGGTTTATTTCATTCTTTCATGCAAGATTAATTAGTCTATTAGGACGCACTTGAATTATATACACATCCTCTGTAATTGGCTCTCTGTGGAATTGTAACGGCTAAATCAGACGGAGGCCGGGCTCATACAGATGTGCAGATGTGCGAGTGTGTTATTCCTCGGCTTGGCCCCACTGGGCTCATGTACAGAGTTGAGAGGGACACGAATTTTGTTGTATGTTCCATACTGGTAGTTGGGGAGACGGAGGAAAAGATCAAAAGAGACATTTACATGCGGAGGCAAATCCAGCACTGTGGTTCAATACGGGCTCACCACACACACACACACATACACACACAGTTGCCAGTCTCCTGAGAATTACACAGCCGTCTCTTTCAAACTGGCACCCACTCGTCTTCTTGTCAGAGAGAGAGAGAGAGAGAGAGAGAGAGAGAAGGAGAGACAGAGAGAGAGAGAGAGGGAGAGACAGAGAGAGAGAGAGAGAGAGAGAGAGAGAGAGACAGAGAGAGAGAGAGAGAAGAGAAGAGAAGAGAAGAGAGGGAGAGATGTATTCATGTCAGATCTTAAAAGGCTTTGCATATCATTATTGGATGAATTCATCAAGGCTTTTGTCAGTCGCTGCATAGCAGTTCCACCAGCTTCAGGATTTCTGTGCACCAAAATTTCCTCTTTTCCTCTGCACTCTATGGCCTGTACTTTATCTCTGCCAATGGCTTCAGTGATGGGCTTTTAAAACGTGATTGAAATGATGAAGCAAAGAGTGCCATCTACAGGTATGAAGCACAGGCCCTGTTATCACCATCTGAAGTCCGGACTCCTTACATTAAGGTGACAGTATGTCCTCTTTTTCTTACACATGTCTGCTTTTTCGGACCTAATATATAACATCTGGATTGCTGAAAAGGTCCAGGATTTGGTGTTGGTTTACCGTTGATATCCTCTTGGCTGTCCAAGCACCATGCTTCATCATCTACCTCATGCTGCCTTCCCGTCCAAAATAAGTTCGCCCAACTTTATACATTCAGTTAAAGATGCTGTCGAACTACACCGCCCATCAAAAACAGTAGAGCTTCCAAAGGGAAAACGGTCCCATCCTGCATTTTTTCAGATTTTCCTCAATTTGAATGCGTTGCCTGAAACACAAGGACTCGTGGAAGCAAGTTTGCCTCATGAATATGGAAACCGAAGGTGCTTTGAAACCAATATTTGCTCACTGTTGAGCCCAACGCTTGGGGCCTCTTTTGCTGCCTGAATTTTTTTACGGTTTGCATTTCAGAACCCTGAAGGTAAATGAAAGATGAAAACATTCATGTGACGTTGTTGATGATTAACACAAAGCAACCTTATGCAGATTGGAAATTTGGCAAATGATGCTAATCTGGCCGATTCTTTCTTTATCAATAAGAAGAGAAAAAGGAGTGAAAGGATATCTGTTGAGCAGGCGAGCCAAGAATACGTTGGAAATTTCCCCCATATGCTGCTACCACAGGGACATTTCCAATTCAAAATGAAGTGTGATGGGCAGTAGCTCCTCATTTTATTCAGACAGCTTGTGTGTGATGGTGATTTACTGTAGTATTGGCCCTCCATGGCCTTCTCAGGCAGCAGCAGGAGACAAGAGTGAGCAAAATCTCTGCAAAATCACAGACTAGCAGTGGACCATCTGGCCACTGAGAGCAAACCAATCAGCCAGCAGGACGTGCGGAACGGGGTGCCGGCATTTTGGCTGTGTGTTCTGCATTTTAACAGCAAGGGTGATGTCATGGGCTAGCCATCCCCAAGGGAGCACCAGTAGATGGCACTGGGGAGTAGGGAAAAGGGTGCTATTGGCTTTGTTTGAGCTTGGTAGGTTTGAGTGAGAAAATCAGCCATCAGCAGCTGTGGCTCTGAGTGACCGACCAGTCTGGTTTGTGCACGGCAGGTCAGAACAGAACCTTGATGGGACCAGTACGCTAATCTGCCTCCCATCCCCTCTGGGAGCTTTTGGAGAACCGGCTAGAATACTGAGAAGTGCACAAAACCATAATCAGGCTAGAAAGCTGTCCGAGCCTAGCTGTAAACATGCTCCGTGGTAGCCGACAGAGGTTAATAGCGCTGCTGGCAGGATAATGAAAAGCAGGCATCTCAGACGAGCCCAGAGATCAGAAGTGGCTTGGGCTAAAAACGACTCTCACATCTGAGAGAGACCGGGACAAATAACCCAGCTAAGCAGAGAGCTATTCACAGCCGGCACTGGCTCCTCTGACGGAGAGCTTTTCTGGCTGTGAAATGGGTGTAATTAATTGTTAAACATTAGGAAAATTCTCTTTTATGCCCCTTCACTCCCTCCCCTCATCCGGTCCCCCATGGCCGTCACGGGCAGCTGAGCTTAATTGATTTTTAAAGTATGGCTTTAATTTGACAGAGCCTCGCTTAACGACGGGGGACGTCTCCGATTGGTTGGAGCTTTTTTCGTTTTTTAATTCACTTTTTTTATGACATTTACAGACTCTTCAATCACAGCATCCCACTGAGGTTCAGGTTAGTGTTTTCTCTTTAGGGCAATGCTGTCGAAAGTGTTGGGCACGTTGGATGAACTGGAGGGGGACTCCTTCATCCTTGTCTGCTTTGTTCCTGAAAAAAGTCCTTAAAGTGAGCCGACTCGAAAGCGAAGCCTGACAACAGGGCTGTCTTTGTCTTTTACCTTGTTTCTCCCGATCCTCTCTCTTCTCTTCTCTGGGCTTGCTGCGAGGTGTTTGAGCAGCTGAGAGGAGGCGAGCCACGAGGTCTCTCATTTCCATATCAGATTGTGAAAAGCAGCTGAAGTGAAGGTGCATTTCCCCGTGGCCCTGTCAAGAAGCATCAGGCCAAGCATCCTGCCACAAACCACTCAGCCCAGCTGCCTCCCTCGGAGTAACCCAGATTCAGTCCTTTTCACTTCCTCCCGCTGTCATCCGCCATGGAACGAGGTGTTGTCAGAAGCTGCATTATTTGAAACTTATAAATGATTTAACAGTATAAATGAACCATCGCCCCCCCCACTTCTCTTCTCCCCTGAGCCTTTGGGCCTCCTCGACCTTAGCCCAAATGAGCCAGGTACAGAAAGGAGAACAAAAAAGAAATGTATTCAATTCATCTGAGCTGCAGGCAAAAGAGAAAGCCAGCTCTCGTCTCCTTCTCCAATCTATCATTTATAAACGCTGGGATGTTTTATGCACCTTCTTATCAGAACAGCCCCTATCAAGCAGCCGACTTATGAATATATTGACGAGCGTGCTGTTGCGAGTTCTGTTCTTCTGTTTGGAGCATGAAGGTAAAAGCGCTTTAATATTTCAACCAGCTCCCAATGACTAGTGGGATGGGGGGGGGTCTCTGAACTTGACTAAAAGAACCCCCCACCATCAGGAGTCCAGCCAAATCACATACACACATGCACACACAGGCTCTGATTCCAATTGACAGTACTCGCTGTTGTGAACCTGTTGCCTGAAATGAACAAGGCAATCAATCGCGCAGACATTGGCGGACTGGCCGCATCGATTGTCGATGCCAACCTCCGTGCAGCGCAAACTAAAGTAATTCCTTTAAATCACCAAATAGCCCCCTCTGCTCTTAATCGCAGAGCCTCTTGTGGAAGTGCAGCACTCTTACTCCTCATCACTGTATGGAACCATCCCGAAAAAAGCACTCATGGCTTTGAAGGACCTTGTTAAGTTCTCCCACGACATGTGCTTTGCTTCAAAATTACCCCGGAGTGGCTCTGCGGTTGGGCATCTGCAATGTTCTGGACACAAATGAACAGGTTCAGGCATTGGCCTGAAACAGAGCACTTCTAAGCTCTGTTCTACAGCCAGCTTGTGTTTTAAACACCTAGCTTACTGGAACAAACACCGTGAACCTCACACACTTTCCTTTCTGTACACTTCATAGCCGGTCTGGCACTTTGCTAGCAGAATGTTAGCACTCATAGGCATTGGCCCATTGATGAATCAAAATCATGCCAAAGCTGTCCAGGAGGAAACATCTCCTTGCAATTTGCCTACGTATTGCACATACAGCTCTGCAAAAATGAAGAAACCACTTCAAATGCTCATGCCAAATTTCAGAGCCAAACTCCTCTGAAGAGATCTGGAATGTGATCAAGAAAGATGGACAGTCTTAAACCATCAAACAAAGCCAAACTGCTTCACAATGTGTAAGGATGACATGAAACATCAGGGTTATTCCACCATATTCTGATTTCTGAACTTTTTTAAGGTAAAACATCAATATTGTAGTGAAGTGAAAGTGACACATCGACCAATGAACTTTCACACAAAGGAATGTAATCTCCACATTTAACACAATTGTGAAGTGAAACACACATAAATACACACACTAGTGAACTAGAGTGCACTAAACTTGGCCAAACGGCGCACAGGGAGCTTTGCTCAAGGGGATTTGTTGGTTCGAACCAGCATTCTTCAGATCACAAGGTTTGAGGTTTGAAAACACTGCAGTTGCTTACTGTAAACAAATTAGGCAACACTTTATAACTTTCATTAATAAGCCATTAACTAATAATTAATAACTGTGAGCAAATCATTAGTTCATGAGAATTTGAACATGAACAAATGTTTATAAATGACAGTTCATGTAGTTACTAATGACTGTACTCATTTTTGCAAATGTTAACTAATCATTAGTAAATCATTAGTAAATCATTAGTAAATCATTTGTTAATGAAATTCTCATGAGCTAATGATTTATTCAGTTATTAATCATTAGTTAATGAGCTATTAATGAAAGTTATTATAAAGTGTTACTCTAAAATGTTACTTTTACTCAAACACATGTCCATAAACAGTAGGACAAGAGAAACTGATTACTTGCAGTGGTCTGTTTCTTTCAAAGTGGTATAGCATCAAATCTTTGCTCTATGACAGGCTAGGATTCTCCTAACACTGCTTAAAGAAATACACTGCTCAAAAAAATAAAGGGAACACTACAATAACATTTGGAGATATGGTGTACTTACAGATACGTATAGTGATAATAGTGTTACAGTCATGGCTCAGGAGGTGGGCTAACATTTCAAGAACTTTGGCTACATCTTCTAATGCATATTATGTCCTTAAATGCACTCATACAACCTCTCATATATACACTGCTCAAAAAAATAAAGGGAACACTAAAATAACACATCCTAGATCTCAATGAATAAAATATTCCAGTTGAATAACTTTATTTATTACACAGTGGAATGCGTTAAGAACAAAATAACAAACATTTTCAATGTAAATCAAAATTATGGTCCCTTGGAGGTCTGGATTTGGAATCATACTCAAAATCTCATACCACCCTCATGGAGTCTGTTTCTGACCGTTTGAGCAGAAACATGGATATTAGTAGACGAGTTTGCCAGTCTTTGTCTGAGGTACTCCCACCATACTCTAAAACTCATACTAAGGTTTAGGTCTGGAGGTTCCCTGGTATTAAAACTAAATGTAACTTTTACAAACAATAAAACAAGAATTGCGTAAGGTGACACATTATTTATTTCAATAAGTTGACCTTATAAAATAAGTAACTCTAGATCCTACACAATAAAATCACAAGGGAAATAAAAAAACTCGTCACATATATACTCTCCAACATACTCACGTAAATTCCTGTATTATACGTAATCTTCTACATCGGTTTCAAGAACTTTACAATCGGGTGGAGGACTCGGTACTGACATTGTGATAATAGTGATATGCATAGACATTCATGTGGTATAGAGGTTTAC
>BRDA01014227.1:0-14854 GCA_036984385.1 Crenuchus spilurus
CCACTAGAGCAGAGGTGTCCCTCACTGGGTTCAAGAAACTCCTAAAATCCGAGCTCTTCAAAGAACACCTCCTCTAGTGATCCCAAATACTTCCCATGAGTACTGATATGCACTCAGCATTCAATATCGAAATGTTAATTCTAGTATACTAGTACTATTAAATACTAGTACAACTCTAGTATTTTTCGCATTTGTACTTTCCCGCTATTGTAAGTCGCTTTGGAGAAAAGCATCAGATAAATGCAATGTAATGTAATGTAATGTGCCTTGTTTGTTTATGTTTCTCGTGTGCTGTCCTGTTGCCACCTGCTTTTGTTTACATTGTGTCCTCCTGGCTACAGTGATTACTGACACTGTCTTCATACGGTAGAATTAAACAGACTGTTTTGTTACTGTAACTTTAAGATTGAGCTCTGTTATGATTGGCTGACCTATATTGTACCTTTTTTCAGTCATAATTTATGATAAAAAGTCATCATAAATGGGTGAGATTAAACTGCTATGATCTTTACGTGAAGTTATTGGAAAATAATCCTCTTAACACTCTTAAAAGATACTGGCTGATGACTGGGTGAGTATCTTTCCTGTCCTGACTGGAGACTTTTACTGTTAAGTTATAAAAAGATCCAAATCTGCTTCTTTGTTGTGGACAAGTAAATGTAGAGACTCTAAGATACACAGTTGTATATTAAAGACATGGTGGGGAAATGTACATTGTACTTTGTTGGACTTAAATGTACCTGTGCAGAACCAGTTTTTCTGGCAGTTTAGAGTACTAATTCAGTTCTTTCTCTGTTGTTTGTAGATGACTATGGAACACTGCTGTTGGCTGAGGCTCTGTTAGAGGAATGTCTGCTGGAGAACGTGTCGATGCTGAGAAACTGTACTCCACTGTCCGAACGAGCTCAGCCCAAACTGGCTCGCGCCAAAGCCCACCTCAGCAACATTCTGAGCCGAGGACACCTGGAGGTGTGTTTCATCTCTGTTTATGTGTGTGTGCCACAGTAACTTCATAAGATATGTCACATCAACTCCTTTCTCAAGTATATGTTTGTAATAGAATAGAATACCTTCCAAAGTTTATAGAAATATAAAATTTTGATGATGGACAATAATTTTTCATCTTGAAATGATGTTACTGTATCAAGCACATCACTTTTTTCAGTGATTGCACCATATGTTTCCCAGTGGATTTGTGGTCTGTGGGTCTGAATAGTCTAGTACACCTGAATTAACATAACACACACACACACACACACACACACACACACACACACAATAAAACAAAATAAAAATAAAAAAGCTAGCTCACCCATTCAGATGTATGTATTCTGTGAATGTTTAATGCCAAAATAATTGTGATATTACACATTTCATTCTGTTTCCTATAGAATAGTAATCAGATCTAACAATGGTCAGATACATCACCTATCAAAGCATCCATATTTGCCTTTGATTATTAACTCTTACTGCAGTTTTGTCCCGAAGAATAATATTTATTCAGCAGCACAAAAACACCATCCTGCACTCATTATTACACTAGTACAGTTACAGACTGTAACCCATCTGTTGATGCACAGTCTATGTTGGCAATACACTAGCCCCTAGGTTCAATTTTTTCTTGTTTTGTATACTTTTGCAGCCGCGGTACCTGAACGAGGCATTAATCCTGCTGGCCAAAGTGCACTATGTGCAGGGTCGTTATAGAGATGCCCAGGGCATGTGCGCCCGTGCTGGCATTGAGGAGTTTACCCGTGATGACCAACCTGTTTACCATCTGCGCCTGTTGGCTGAGGCCTTTGTGATTAAAGGTACAAAAACATGAACACCGCCATTACTACATGATCAAAAATGAGGTACTAAAATGATCCCAGCAGGCTAACATTAGATAGCATCTTTTTCCCATGAAATAGACCATTTACCATTGTTGCTGTACTTTACTGACTGCTGTAAAGCGTTGGCGAAAGGTGTTATATAACTGGCATATAATAAAGACACTGTTTTTTATTATGTTGGTATACTGTTATTCGATTTATATTATTATGGTGCACATTGCAAAAACCAAATTTAAAAAAGTCTCGAATATCCGCCAGATGTCATCATGGAGGAGTGGAAAAGCATTCCAGTGGTAACCTTTGAAGCTCTGGTAAACTCCATGCCCAGGAGAGTTAAGGCAGTTCTGGAAAATAATGGTAGCCACACAAAATATTGACACTTCAGGAACTTTCACTTAGGGGTGTACTCACTTTTGTTGCCAGTGGTTTAAACTTTAATGGCTGTATATTGAGTTATTTTGAGGGAAGACTAAATTTACACTGTTATATAAGCTGCACACCAACTACTTTTCATTTTGTCAGTGTTGTCCCATGAAAAGATATACAAGTACTTAAATATCTGCAGAAATGTGACGGGTGTACTCACTTTTGTGATCCACTGTAATAACTTTGACCTTTAAATCCCTACTGCCAGATTCTCACACAAGCGCAGGGCCTGCTGTGTCTGACCTGATCTTTCATTACTTATCAGTCTGTAAAGCAGTATTACAACACCAGCAACACCTTAGCAACCACCTGAAATACCATAGCAACCACAGCTACCCCTTAGCAACTAGCTACCACTTACCAACACCATATCAACCACTACGGATGTCATAGCAACACCTTAGTAGCCACCTAGCAACACCTAAGCAGCACCATAGCAACCACCACAGATATCATACCAATACCTTAGCAACCACCTGCAATACCTTAGCGATTGGTGTGAGCCATGTTGTGCAACATCCTTCATTTCCTTCATTAAATGCACATTTCTAGTTACAATATTTTCCACATGTACAATATACTGTTATTCGATTTATATTTTTCTTCTTCCATCAGATTTATTTTTCTTATGAAGTTTCTTCACCGCGTTTCTGTGTCCCACAGTTTTCAAGATATCAGCACCGTCCCAACTGCATATTGTTTGGTCTGATTGCATGATCAGAATCAGAATCAGAAATACTTTATTGATCCCAGATGGAAATTACAAATCCGGGCTTGTATACAGAATTTTTATCGGATGCACGGTTTTAATAAAAGCTTTTCTTAATCTCAGACTTTTTTCCTATTAAAAATAAATGAGGAGCAAAAGTGCACCCCCATCTACTGTACTTTTGCTTGACCAATTCACACCATTTCAGATACACTATATCAGGGCAGACCCTCAAGCATGAGTTCACTGTTGTTTTGGCCCGCACTCGTTGATTTGTCAGTTTATTTCTATCCCTTGTTAGCCCCATTGACTCCCAATAATTTTTGCCCATACCAAATCCCAGGCTTCCTTTTGTCCCACAGGACCAAACTGCATGCACTGCTTCAGGGCAGGTCCCAAAGCTGTGATCCACATCCATACTGACCCTCACTCCTCTTTTTGTTGTCTTTTCATCCCTCGATCCTCCCATTAAATTTCACATGCACTGAGACCAGAGAGTTTCTGTGTTCTGACAGCCTCCAAAATTGATGTACTCTATCAGGGCAGGAAACAGAGCTCTAGTGCAGAGCCATACTGACCCTTACCAACCACCTGGGATACCTTAGCGTTTGCCATGTTATTTGCGAAACATCCTGTATTTCATTCAGGAAATGCACTTTTTTAGTTTAATAACTGCCATCAATTCTAGCATTTGTTTTGTTAATATATGATATTTGAGACTAGTGCTGCAAAATGTCCAGTGAATTTTGTAGTAGGTTGCCATCAACAATATATTACAAGGCTATGTCAAAGGTGTATGTAGGCTTGATCATACAGATGGCTCAAATCCATTTTTTTAATATTTGATCTGATTTTTGACTGATTTTGTGCACACATTTTAAGCCACATTTTTAGGCGCTTTAAAATCTGATGAAAATGGGATTACTGGACGTGGAGAGCTGAAGGTTTTAACAGACATTTAGGGCACATAATTTTACTGTGTATGTTGAAATGTACAGCGAATGCTTCAGTAAAGGATCTGAAATGAAGGATCTGTCTCTGAATATTTATATTACAGTCTCAGTGGCATGAGAGTGAACATGCTTACTCAGAGCAGTGGGCACCCCTGTCCATAGTGCCTTGGGAACAGTTGGGTGGTTAGGTGCCTTGGTCAAAGCCCCAACGTAAATGGGCAACAATTTAGAGGGAATGGCAGTTGGCAATGTGGCTGTTTTATCCCATATTGGAGTAATTAGTTCCACTAAAATGGCAGCATTCCCAATTAGCAAAGCATTCTTCCAAACAATGTCGAACAGCTGAACAGGGAAGTTGTCTTGAGACAACATTTCCATATATGTCCCTGAAAACCCTTTCAGGGCTGTTTAAGCAGGGCAGTGGGATTCTGTTCCCTTCCAGAGATTAGTGTCTGCTTCAGGTGTTCTGATTAAAAATGTGAAGAATTATTTGCCGCAACAGGACTGGAGTGAACATTTGAGATGAAAATGTGTTGTGGTAGACTTCCTCTTGGGCGTGTGTGCATTTGCTTTGCCCACACATCATATTTCAATACTAAAACAGAGAACCCTGAGAACAGGAAGGAATGGCTAAAAATGAAGAGATTGGCATCATTCTCCTTAGGAAAGATAACTATATATAGTCGACCCAGAATTTTTTATTTGAAGGCAGATTGACTTGAATGCTTATCACGTGTAACTTGTGACTGTGTGTGGAAAGATCCCAGTACTATATTTGCACACACACACACACACACACACACACATACAGACAATGGGCAATGACTAAAAGAAGGAAGTGACTCTCTATTCTCTTTATCTCTGTTCTATCATTCATAATGAATACTTCTTTCTCAAATGCAAATAGTGTTGCACTACCTGTCAACAGTTTCATGCTTTTTAATTCTAGTACTAATAACAATTCAAAAAATGTTTCTCAATATCATGAATGCAAATAATGGGCTTGTGTTTGTGTTTGAGATATGCAATGTACTGCACTCTTCATGAGATCTCAGTTTTTTGTACCAAATTAGATAAAATTAAAGCACTTTACTACTGAACATAAAAGTGTACAGCTACATGTTACACCTGTTGCAATACCAGTGATGGGACTTTCCGGTCATTCTCATTGGCACATTAGCATGGCACAACTTATGTATCCTCTGTATTCAGAGCAAGAACAACATTAGATTAGATTAGATTAGATTAGATTAGATTAGATTAGATTAGATTAGATTAGATTAGATTAGATTAAACTTTACTGTCATTGTGCAGAGTGCAGGTAGAGAGCCTGCAGAAATGCAGTTAGCATGTAACCAGAAGTACAATGTACAGTGTTACAGTATTTACAAAAAGTGCAATAGGTAATCATTGAGGTGATACAGCGAGTTGAAGAGATTGAATATGTCTTCTGCAAATAAATAATATATACTGTACATCATTAAGAACATTAACGGTTCTTCTCATTTGTGTTCTTGTATATGGAATGTAGTGGAACGTAACATCAAACAACAACAACACAATGTTCAGGACCACCCAAAATGTTCAATGGCTGCTCGAGATACTCCTTTTTCTACAGTAGAAGGGTGGGGTAGAACAGTATCACCACATTTTAGCTCAGTTTGCTGTTTCACACAACTTGTTAACAGTGAGCTTATAGTCTTTTGTACAGCTGTTTACTCTCCGCCAGAATAAGAATATTGTGAGTACACTACAAAGGAGAAACAACCTGAATAACAACCTCACTAAACTTACATTCAGAACCTGTATGATGCTGTGTTTAAATTACTTACTTATCAATGCATTCTTTTTTTTAACTGCATTTGAAAACTATAGTTATTAATTCTGTATATTATTTATTTTCCACATTTTTTATATTGTTGTGTGCTATTTATATCAAAGTCACAATTCTGACATTATGACAACTCTATTTATAGTATTTGTAGTTGTGTAGCAAATAATATTATCTGATTAATCAAATTAATAACTAAATTAAAACAAAATGTATTTCATCTGACTTTGCCATAACCATCATTCAAAATTTCTATTTCTTTCTTTAATGTTGAACACAATAGAAGTCACCCTACACTTCCTGTAGAGTATTGCAATTGGTCAGAATGACTGTGTGGATCATATGAACATTATAGACACTTTTTAAAATGAAACAATAGAAGTCATATCGCCCCCTACACTTCCTGTGGAGTATTACAGTCTGTCAGAATGACTGTGTGGATCATAAGAACATTATAGACACTTTTTATAATGAAACAATAGAAGTCATATCGCCCCCTACACTTCCTGTAGAGTATTACAGTCTGTCAGATTGACTGTGGATCATATGAACATTATAGAACATTACAGACACTTTTTTAAATGAAACAATAGAAGTCATATTGCCCCCTACACTTCCTGTGGAGTATTACAGTCTGTCAGAATGACTGTGTGGATCATATGAACATTATAGACACTTTTTAAAATGAAACAATAGAAGTCATATCGCCCCCTACACTTCCTGTAGAGTATTACAGTCTGTCAGAATGACTGTGTGGATCATATGAACATTATAGACACTTTTTAAATGAAACAATAGAAGTTATAATGCCCCCTACACTTCCTGTAGAGTATTACAATCGGTCAGAATGACTGTGTGGATTATATGAACATTATAGACACTTTTTTAAATGAAACAATAGAAGTCATATTGCCCCTACACTTCCTGTAGTGTATTACAGTCTGTCAGATTCACTGTGTGGATGATATGAATATTATAGACACTTTTTAAATGAAACAACAGAAGTCATATCGCCCCCTACACTTCTTGTAGAGTATTACAGTCTGTCAGAATGACCATTATATACACTTTTTAAATGAAACAATAGAAGAACATTATATATAAAAAAAAAAAAAACAGAAACATACATTGCCTGATGATTGACTTTACTGAGTAATGACCATAAGCTCTGCTAGCATGGTGTCATTTGTTTCCCTGCTAGCTCCTGGGGAAACATCACCCACCAATACATGACAATAAACATGCATCTTCCAAACCATTACCGGAGTAATCAGCTCATACTAACTCTTCCTGGCAACAGAGAGGAATAAAAACTGAAAGCTTCTGGTTTTCCAGGCCATGGCTAACTAGACACACTAGCAGCAGGTGGGGCAGATGCTGTGCAACATGACTTAGCATTACTCACTTTTAGTGGAAATGCTCTTCTTGCTGTAGCTCTGGATTATTCAAGGAAATTGCAATGGTAATGTGAGTAATACACAATGCTGTTCAACATGCTTAATATTTTATACTTAAAAGTCTATAGTATACACCAGGGGTGCACACACTTTTTCAGTCTGTGAGCTACTTATCTAATGACAGATCAAAATTATCTACCTACTATAAAAATGCAAGACATATATTTATTTATAAATATGTTGACAATTTGTGTACAATGTATGCTGGTGTACCTTGAATAACTACATGAATCCATATTACACAATACAACTGTGTACATGTTTTGTCATTAGCCTACTTTACTCTGATGACTTGCACTGAATGGAATCAGTCAGGGATGCATAGTCTGGACAGTAGCTGCTGATAGCCAGCCTCAAGCAAACCTCCAAATGATCATCAGTGGAATGATACTTTGACTTAATGATTTTCATGTGTGAAAAGGCTGACTCACATAAATAAGTGGTGCTAGCTTAGCTAGCATTTTGCAGCACTTAAGCAGAAATTCTGAATTATTTTGATAATACTTACACTTCAATGTAAATGGTGGCTTATCACAGACTGGTAGCTCCACGCACACAGATGTTAATGTTTTAATATAAAACCTCTAATATTAAAATATGTCTAGCTGATGTGACACAGACACAACAAATGCTCAACATGATAACTTACAGTGGCAGGTGAACACGTATGCATTTCCCAAAACATTCTTAACACTAAGTACTTCGTAACCTCGTACTTACGAACATTCTTAAATTTACGAGTGTGTCCCAAAAACCTTCGTAACCCACGTCATACTTAAACTCGTTCGTAAATCTACGAGTGGTCTGACCCTCTCGTAACTCGCCAAGTTGTTCTTAACTTGAAGTTCACATGCAGTTCTGTCTGAAAAACGAAAGAGATCATCCTTTGAAAAATGCAACACTCAGCACACAAATTCATGAACATTTAAACATTCTTTTGAAAGCGTAATTGCATCACGTAAATTAGAGCCAGCATCCTTAATACTGCGCTTACATGTACTTATTAAGTTGAAATGATAGTTTTCACGAAATAAAAAAACTAAGATTGCTTAAAGTACAATATATTATTTATTGATATACACATATAAATTACATAAATGCCTTTTTTTCAGTGTAACAGTCGTAGTAGTAAACTAGAAAAGTGCATTTCCTGAAGGAAACGTGGGATATTGCGCATTGCTAACATGGCCCACAAGCTAAGGTATCCCAGTTGGTTTGTAAGGTGATGCTTTGGTATTTGTGGTGGTTGCTATGGCACCCAAGGCCGTTGCTATGGCACCCAAGGCCATTGCTATGGCATCCAAGGTGGTTGCTATGGTATCCAAGGCCGTTGCTATGGGCCGCAAGGCGGTTGCTATGGCACCCAAAGCGGTTGCTATGGTACCCAAAGCGGTTGCTATGGGCCCCAAAGCGGTTGCTATAGCACCCAAGGCGGTTGCTATGGCACCCAAAGCCGTTGTTATGGCTCCCAAGGCCATTGCTATGGCTCCTAAGGCCGTTGCTATGGGCCGCAAGGCGGTTGCTATGGCACTCAAGGCGGTTGCTATGGCACCCAAAGTGGTTGCTATGGGCCCCAAGGCGGTTGTTATGGGCCTCATGGCGGTTGCTAAGCGCCTCAAGGCGGTTGCTATGGGCCTCAACGCGGTTGCTATGTGCCTCAAGGCGGTTGCTATGGCACTCAAGGCGGTTGCTATGGCACCCAAAGCGGTTGCTATGGGCCCCAAGGCGGTTGCTATGGGCCTCATGGCGGTTGCTAAGGGCCTCAAGGCGGTTGCTATGGTCCTCATGGCGGTTTCTATGGGCCCCAAGGCGGTTGCTATGGGCCTCATGGCGGTTGCTAAGGGCCTGAAGGCGGTTGCTATGGCACCCAAGGCGGTTGCTATGGCACCCAAAGCCGTTGTTATGGCTCCCAAGGCCGTTGCTATGGTTCCCAAGGCCGTTGCTATGGGCCGCAAGGAGGTTGCTATGGTACCCAAGGCGGTTGCTATGGCACCCAAAGCGGTTACTATGGGCCCCAAGGCGGTTGCTATGGGCCTCATGGCGGTTGCTAAGGTCCTCAAGGCGGTTGCTATGGGCCTCAAGGCGGTTTCTATGGGTCTCAAGGCGGTTCCTATGGCACCATGGGAGGAACGAGGGAAGAAAAGGTGACATAAAAAGAAGTGCGGGTCAGTATGGCTCTGGACTAGAGCTCTGTTACCTGCCATGATGTAGTATATAAATTTTGGTTGTTGTGGCGCAAATGGAAGCCTGGAATTTGGTATGGCCAAAAATGAATGGAGGTCAATGGGACAAAAAAGGGATGGCAATAAAATGACAAATAAATGAGTGCGGGTCAAAACAACAGTGAATTTGTGCTCAGGGGCCTGCCCTGATATAGTGTATCCGAAACAGTGCAAGTCGGTCAAGCAGAAGTACAGTAGATGAGCATGCATTTTTGCTCCCCATTCATTCTCTATGGGAAAAAATCCCAGATTAAGGAAGTTTTTAAGAAAACCGCAAATCCGATCAAAATTCTGTATACAAGCCCGGATCACACAATCGGACCGAACAATCTGGAGTTGGAACGGTGTCGATATTTCAAAAACTGCGGGACAAGAAGTAGGTGTGAATTAGCATGTGTTGAATATAAGTTTTGACGGGTAATAATTGATTTGTAGAGCTCTCAAACTGAATTTATTACTACATTTTTTTGCATGTATGTAGTGTAAATACTTTTTTGATTATTGGTTTTATAATTATTGTTTACATAACGATACGTTTGTGGCTTAATAATGAAGAAATGTATGTAAATCGGTGGTTCGGTTTTCGTCTGGCCGAGCCTATTTGATGCAGAAACGAGGGCGGAGTCAACTAAGTGCTACTTAGGGACTCGTTCGTAAGTTTGGAAGATAAGAAGGCTTTTGGGAAATAGTCGGAAAAATCGCATTCTTAAAGTTACGTCGTTCTTAAAGTTGTTCATAAATCACTAAGTTCGCTTTCGGGAAACAAATCCCTGCTCAGACAGACGCTGTGTGATGGAGTAATAGCAGGGACGGCCAATCACACATTAGCAAGAAACGGCGCAGCCAATCAATGAGCTTGTGGCAGGTCTAAAGTGAAATATGATACAGCTTGAGCTGCTTGGCCCAAGTGCTCAATTCGTCTCTCTTATGGCAAGCCGTTTTAGCCTAAAATGACACCAGCGTTACAAGTCCTAATTCAGTTTTTACTAGTAAGAACTCTAATTGTTACTAGTAAAAATTAAATTCTGACTAGTAAAAATTTGAATTATAGATATCTATAATTCAGTTCTCACTAATAAAAATTCAGTTTTTACTAGTAAAAAAGATATTTTTACTAGTACAAATATAATTAGAGAGCTCTCTAATGTAATTAGATTGGATGTTACTTTTTGTTTGCTTTAAATAATTTTGATTCGGTTGTTAAGCAGGGTGAATTGCTGCATCACTGCTAGTTAGTTAACTTATTTTAGACTTTTAGTTTACCTCTTGTTTAATGGAGGCGTTAGCAGTTATATGCACAATATAAATAAACAATTTTCTGTGAGATTGCTGTACTACCTATGATAAGAGAGTGGTTGATTCTTTAATTAGTAATGTCCAGCGAATTTCAGAAGTCACCACACCACACATACAGAGAACTTCTTGAAAGCCTTATAGAGCTACGGAGGGTTATCATGGCCGGTGGAAATCACCAGGATGCGGCTAAATTCGAAAATGTAAGCTAGCACTAGCTGTCTTATGAGCTGGGCCCTGTACAGCATGCCAAGCTTGAGTATTGTGGTAAAGATATGTGGATATTCAGAATTCCGCTCTTCCACAACAGTTGTCTTGGTTTGACGTATTGACTGAAGACAACCACGACCAAAACCTTTACTGAACTGCACTTTTACGCCATTATACTGGGCAAAGATCGAGCCACAGAACACCAGTTATCGCCCTTTAGTCTAGCAACAAGATACACTTCGAATAACTTTCTCATCGCTGACAAAATGTTGGTGTTCCAAGAGCGTTCTAACTGTTCTCGAACAACTGTTACGGCTTTTAGAACCCTGCTGAAATGGTCAGAAATGTCTCCCTCCACGACCTCTCACCAGCACTCACCCTTTTCCCGCCTCTGTACCGGACATCAATATGCACAAGATGCAAATGCATAATAAGCCCTCCATGAATAGAGAGCTCTAAAACCTAATTCTGACTAGTAAGAATCCAAATTGTAGATCTCTTAATCTATATTTTAGAGCTCCATACAATAATTAGAGATATCTGCAAAACTATTATGACTAGTGAGAACTGTAATTGTTGATATCACAATCAAAGTTATTACTAGTTCTATTAAAAATTTTACTAGTAAGAATATAGTTACAGATATCTACAATTTCATTTTTACTAGTACAAATGGCATTGCAGATATCAAGAATGTAATTCTTACTAGTAAGAATTCTAATTTTAGATATCAATAATGTCATTTTTACTAGCCAAAAACAGAATTATAGATATCTAAAATTACATTTTAGAGCTCTGAAACCTTACATATCTCTAATTCATATTTTTTACTAATAAAAACTTAATTGGAGAGCTCTTGAATTCACATTTTTACTAGTCAGAATTCAATTATGGATATGTGAACCTGTACTTATTACTAGTAATAATTGCATTGTAGATATCTGAAATTACATTTGTACTAGTAAAAATATAATTGCAGATATCTTTAATTGGAGTTTTAACTAGTAACAATTTTATTACGGATATGAGAGGGTGAAATTTAATGCAAGTCAATTGAGAATTATGACTAGTCAGAATTACATTAAAGATATGTCCACCTGGCAATGTGACTAGTTAGAATTTAATTATGGATATGTAAGCCTCTATTCTTACTAGTAAGAATGTCATAATTGATATCTGAAATGGGAGTTGTTACTAGTAAAAACTACATTAGAGAGATCTTGAATTCGAGTTCTTACTAGTAAAAGCTGAATTAGGACTTGTAACGCTGGTGCCATTTTAGGCTAAAACGGCTTGCCATACTCCCTGTATGTCTATCAAGTGACAAATTTTATAGCGAGGATGGATGATAGGCTGACGTCTATTTTTTAAATGCCATGTGATCTACCCACACTACCTTTGCGATCGACCAGTAGATCGCGATCGACGTATTGTGCACCCCTGGTATACAATATTAAAAGGGATGGTTCCTCAAGGGTTCTTTAGTAATGAAAATGTTTTATATTGAACCATGAACACTCAAAGGACCCAAAGGTTTTTTGCATGGTGAACGGGTTCTTCAGAATCATGGGAATGTGTTGTAGATGGTTCTATATAGAAACCTTTTTTAAAGCGGTTCTATATAGCCTCAAACACAGTTATGCTAATGTTACGATGCCAAGCTTGTAATAATAGAAGAACCGTTTTTGGTGCTATATAGAACCATTTTCAAAAGGTGTCTAAATAGAACCATCTACACCACATTCCTCATCAATTTGAAGAACCCTTTCACCATGCAAAGAACCCTTTGGGTGTTAATGACTCTAAGTAGAACCATTTTCTTTTTAAAAGAACCTTTGAAGATTCACCTCTTTTAAGAGTGTATATTTAAATACACTTAACTAAAGGACCAAAAAGTGATTTTAAATGGTGTTATGTTACAGACATTTCTGAAAGGTGTTAATTACCTGTGTCAGTTTACCTGATGAGATTTTATCTCCACTTTAAAAGTTTGAAGAAGCACTTATTAGAACATCATTCTGTGGATATGAATGTTTTTAGATCTTCATTCTTGATGTTCTTCAGCTTTCTCAGTGATTTTACATCCAGCTAATCATTCTGGATCTAATATTTCTTTGTTTATATACAGCTTTAGACTGATTATCTGAAAACTGTGAAGGACACAAACATTGCAGTCATTTTAAACATTTATCTGCAAACATTTCAGACTCTGCTAGCAGGAGAATGTAATTCCCAGCTGATGTGTGCTGAGCAGGAGGGGAAGTGCAGCTGAATTATCTGTTTGTTGTTCAGCCTTCTCTGTAATGGCAGTTGTTCCTTATTTGATTACGGCTGGCGTCTGCTCCCCTGTTCCCTTCCTGCGGCCTAGGAGGTCCGTGCACATTTATTTGTATATTAACGACTCCAGCAACTTCCCAAAACAGAGATCCACTGGAGGTCTGGACTCTGCCTCAGAGAATGTGGGAAAATCTGACCAGATGTTTTGTACATGGTTAGAGGACAAATTTCAGCATTTCTTGTCTTCCTCTCTTATCAAACATACTTCATTTTGCTCTCTGTCTCTTTCTCTTTCTCTCTTCTTCTCCACTATTCTTCTCGTCATCCACTACTACATTTGTACTTACATTTACCTCTTTTCATTTAATAAATCAAGCTTTTATTGGAAATACACACAGTCAGATCAGAATATTATGACCATCACAGCTGCATAAATAAGTGAGCACTCCAGTCATAGCAGAGTGCAAAAAGATTGTTTTTGGAAAGGAAGCAATTTAACTGATGTCCTAAAGAGCATGGTAATAGGGTACCCAGCAAAGGATGGTAGCATCTCAAAAATTACTAACTTTGTATGATGTTTTAGAGCTAGAGTACTGAAAGTGTACCAAAAATAGACTTCTCGTAAACTGAGTTCCTCCACTGCATAACAGTGGTGTCCCACAGGCAATTGATGCCAGGGGAACAATTCCAGTGAGTGATACAGAGCAATTGATACACCACACTTGGCCAGGTAATCTCTACAAATGAACAAAGGAGCAATGAGGAAAGTATCAGGGATCACCAGCAACCAGTGGCGGTTTCTGATATGGGCGATATTTCTGTGCCACAACATCCAGGTTTTGTTACCATTCAGCCGTGGCCTTGTAGGAGCCTTATAGGGGCAGTCACACTCTGAGATTTTGGTCTAAAAATGGTCAGAACTTGGTAGTCTTTGGTGGAACTAAATTGGCAGATATTTTGCATTCTAAGTGTACCAGTCTTATTATATGAGATCACAAACTGAGATATTTGCTCTTTAATGATGTAGTCATTTCTGTTAATCACATGTCTATTATTATAATCTTTATTGTACAGTCTGAAATTTGGTATTTTTTCCTCTTTGGCTCCCCCTACAGTTTCTGAAGTATAATTCACATTTACACTCATACCCTACACTGTAAGCCTCCTTTTTAAACTACACTACTCAAAAAAATAAAGGGAACACTAAAATAACACATCCTAGATCACAATGAATAAAATATTCCAGTTGAAAATATTTATTTTTTACATAGTGGAATGCGTTGAGAACAAAATAACATAAAAATGATCAATGTAAATCAAAATTATTATCCCTTGGAGGTCTGGATTTGGAATCATACTCAAAATCTCATATAACCCTCATGGAGTCTGTTTCTGACAGTTTGAGCAGAAACATGGATATTAGTGGCCTGCTGAAAGTCATTTTGCAGGGCTCTGGCTCTGCTCCTCCTGTTCCTCCTTGCACAAAGGAGGAGGTAGTGGTCCTGCTGCTGGGTTGTTGCCCTCCAACACCCCCCCCCCCCCCATGTCCTGGTGCACTGGCCTGTCTCCTGGTATCTGCTCCATGCTCTGGACACTGTGCTGACAGACACAGCAAACCTTCTTGCCACAGCTCACATTGAT
>BRDA01014232.1:27351-42034 GCA_036984385.1 Crenuchus spilurus
CTCAATAAACACTATTAATCACTAGAATAGGAGATATTAGTCCATAAACAACCTCAATAAACACTATTAATCACTAGGAATAGGAGATATTAGTCTATAAACAACCTCAATAAACACTACTAATCACTAGAATAGGAGATATTAGTCTATAAACAGCCTCAATAAACACTATTAATCACTAGAATAGGAGACATTAGTCCATAAGCTATGCCAATATATAGTTAAAGTATTTAATAAATAGAGTATGTCTTTGTAAAAGCACATTTTCACCAAAAAACCACATAGCACCAGTATTATCTCAAAGCACATATTCACCATATTCCCATATCCCATGATGCCTTGTGTACAAATCTTCTGGTGAGAGTAAACAGCTGCACTAAAGCCTGTAAACGGTCAACAACTTGTAGGAAACACCAGAAGTGATAAAGAGTGCTGACACTGTCCTACCTCACCCTTCTACCAGAGGAGTGAGGATCTGGAGCAGCAGCACTCTGGATTACCAGAGTCTACAAACAGCGCTGCAAGTTTGTGCTCATCTGTGAAGTTCAGCCATTAGGGCTTTTGTGCAGCGTCTCAGTGCCTCACTGCGGCGCTCCCTGTGATTTGCGAGGTGTGGTCATGAGCGGCCTTTTCCCTTGTTCCTTTGCCACGAGAACATTAAGCAGTAAAAGGCGCCAGATTCATTGCGTGGCTCCGGCACCATCAATCAGATTTGCGGCAAAGCCTTTATCCTGGGCGAGTGTGTGAGGCCTCGATTAACTCAATTACTCGGGAAGCAGCGTCTGAACACAGTCACACACATGTCAATTCTCAGCCCGAGCCACACACACACACACACACACACACACAATCAATCGTCTGAAATTAGCTCAGGGTCCGCACACAGGGGGTCTCACTGACAGCCTCCAGCTCTGTTTGTGCAATCTGGAGATGGCAAACATCCCCGCTGGAGACTCCTACACCCCTGCAAATCTCCGCTGCCTTCGGCCAAGCGGCGTCAGGAAGTGCTGAGGAAAAAACGAGAAGGAGAGAGACAGACCAAATCTCTGAGTAACAATTTTGAGGCTAATCTTATCTCCGGTGCACGGGTACAAATTAGCAGGGAGGAAAAACCCTAAAAAATGGTTTCTGAGGGCGGCGTTTATTCTCTTTAAATACACGTGCAGGCCGTCTAAATATAAAGCCGGGACAGCCACACGCTGGACTGCGGACAAGCAGGAGAACCACACATGTGAGGCTAATGCTAAGAAGACGCTAGGCTAAAGATGACACGAGGAAGTTACTTTCTGCACCCCGGCTTGTTCTTCTAACTTGAGAAGCGGAAAAAGGGAAAAATAAGCTGAACTGAAAAGAAGCAGGAAAGTAAAGCAGGGAGACCAAGCTGGACAGAAAGGTCTTTAGAGAAGCTGGCTTGGGACTGAAAGCTTTCTGATTTCCTAAAACGGCTAAAAATACTCACAGCTAAAGTGCTCCTAAGACACCTAAACTCCCACTGCTCCCCAGGCAGTGTGCTGTTGGCTGCCCACTGCTCTGGATAGTGTGTTGCCCCACAGTGTGTGTGTGCTGTGCTCTTTAGTTTGTGTGTATTCACTCTGCATAACAGCCACCCAGCAACACCATAGCAACCACCTGAGATGTCACAGCAACCATTACAGCATTGCCATATCAAACACCTGCAATACAACTGCATCCACCCAGCAACACCATACCAACCACTTGGGATACTATAGCAACCATCAGGAATACCATAGCAACTACCTCGGACATCATAGCATCCACCTGGCAACACTACAGTAACCACCTGGTATACCATAGCAACCATGCAGCGAGACCATAGCAAACACCTGAGATACCATAGCAATAGGGCTGCGAATCTTTGTTAATCAAACAAAATGATCCAGAATCGATTCTTGGGGTCACGAATCAATTTTTTTCCGACTCTTTCAAACGAAACGAAAACGAACGAAACAAAATACTTTACCGTTGCAATCTCTGCAAATCACATGAGTCACTTCAAGCCCTTTCTTACCCGGACCGGGTTGACGGTAAAATCCAAATTGTTTCCAAATGGTTGCTTACAAAGACTGCGGCTTGGCTTGCATGCCTGTACGTAGCCCGCACTGCGTAACTGTTTTGCCTAGCACTACGGTGGCTGAGAAGGCACATCCACACCCGCAAAAAAAATCTATTTTTTGAAAATGAGAATTGATTCTGAGTTGTTCAATGTGAGAAAAGTGATTCAGGCTCGGAGCGATTTTTTCCTGCACCCCTACATAGCAACCATGTAGCAACACTATTGCAAATAACTGGGATATCATAGCAACCATCCATAAACATGGTAGCAGCAACCTAGCAACACCATAGCAACCACCAGGGATAACAATCACACAGGAACTTCATTGAAACCACCTGGGATACCATAGCAACCACCCAGCAATTCCATAGCAACCACACAGCAACTCCATAGCAACCAACTGGAATACCATGGCAACCACCAAGCAAAACAATAGCAACCACCATGGATATCATAGCAACCACTTAGCAGCACCACAACAGTTACTTATCAACAATTAAACAACACAACAGCAGCCACCTGTGATACCATAGTGATATGCAGAACCACATTAACCAGTTGCACCTCATCAACCACATAAAAGTCCAGCAGTGGCCTGAATGTGTGAACCACCGTGCAGCCACTGTGTTTCCTTCAGGAAATATACTTTGCTATGCACTATTGAACTATTGTTTTAAATATCTTCACTGTGTTTTCTTTTTGGTTTAATTTATTTAATTCGTTCATTAACGCTGCTACTGAACCCCGTACCTTTATTTCACTTCCATGTACATGCTGAACACTGACAATTAATGAATTTTTATTTGAGTTTATATGGTTTCTAATGAGGGGAAGTTCACAATGTGATACACTTAAAGCCGCGGACACTGAATGTGACTTCACACCATTTTTCACATCATCCAAAAATCAGATTTATTCTGATTTAATGATTGGGTAGAAGCTCCAAATCATGTAGAAATGTGATCAATACTGTTATGTTTAGATTGATTCCTCCTCTTTAAAGATCACTTTCTCATCTCCACTGCAGTCAGATCTCCAGGTCTCAGGAGACAAGTCCGGGCAAGTCAGAGATTATGGTACTGATACACTCATCACTGCTGTAACTGACCTGTAAGAGCCTTAATTGGTCCAGAATTGTCTACTATCTGGGTCATGTCCATAGTATGTACATATGAATGGAACCAGAATAAAATATTGATGGTAAAGGACAATTTAAAGCAATTTTGGAGCATTTCTATTGGTCCAATCATCATGAAAGCTTCACATAATATAAAGGACATAAAAGCTCGTATTATGCAGGAATCTGAAAATCCCAAAACCAGATTTAGCTGGATGTGATATTTTTTATGGCTTTTAATCGGAAACCTGTGGTTAAAATAGCCTCTGGCAGTTGCTGCAGCTTTAAAATGCTCTTCTGCACCATATGTTTGTTAGTTTGTTCTCCATTTTAATGAAGGTTTTAAAGCAGTTCTGGAGTTTTAATTCTGTCAGTTTGAACAAAACAGTGTGCGCTGAATGCCAAACACCTCTCTCCTGAGATGCCGTGCTACGAAAGGTGGAAAATAAAAGCCTCCACGCTCTGGATGTTACTTAAAATTCTCTGGAAAGCCTTTTGAGAAGTAATTACACTATCATAAACAACTGCCGCGGTGCTCCGTAACGATTCGGGCTTTTCTTAGTGCTGAGATTTGATTCTTTGAAAAGGAACCTCATAGGAACTTCACACCCCCTCCTGAGAAGACCCCCCCACCAGCTAATCTCTGTCCCACAGGGAGCTGTTGTAGCCTCAGGCATATTTGCTTTTGCCACCAGTCCTGGCTGTGATCCAGAACAATGGAGCTCAATGCAAAGCAAGAACCCGACAGCACTCGTAGATCACCGAGGTCACAGAGGCCAGAAGACCAGGTCAGATGCTCCTGGTGACCTGCATCTTTTTGGGTTAAAGGCGGTGCCAGTCAGACTACTACTCGAGTGTCATGCCTAGCTAAAAATATCTCGCTCAGATGTGTCAGGGGCAGCCCACTAAATTCAGCACCTAGTGATACAGTAACAGTACAAACTTAGGTTCCAAAACAGTGTCCTGATGATACGATATGTATCATGATACAGGAGCTACGATATATATGTGATATGCTACATGTTTACATGGGAGTGGAATAGCTAAAGATTCTATTGTGATACATGAAATGCGACATTTTTGCAAACCTGGCAACCCTGTACAAATATGTTTTTTTGTTGAGCTGATTTGCATAAATGTATCAACATGTGCATGCTAGACAGATTAGTTTCATTCGTTCATATTACGAATAAACACAAGTCACTTATGTTTACGAATGTGAACCGTCAAGACAGTCAAATCTGAGCAAAAAATCTGAATTAATGACTTGCAGTGTGAACAGAGCCTGGATCTGCAACCATTGTCAGCTGAGATTGGATGAAACCTGCATGAATTCACTTCTTGTTTCCCTAAAACATGGGACACAAATGACCAAAAATGTCCCAACATCTGAACGAGACATGGTGCAATCTCTAAAGTACAGAGAAAACAATGACTGGCAGATGGTCCTCCAGGGCAAGAACCCCGCGCCAGGCCTGTCGTACTAAATTTACCACGGCAGAAAGTGTGATTTCCCTACAGCCACCTTAATCAAGTGCCGAGCACCTCCTTCATTAAACGAGTACTTGGTTTAACACGCTCCTTAAGAGCGTCCAGGAGTCGACTTTTTGAAGACAACGTTCCGCAGAAGTTCGTTTATGTTTTATGCATGACGTTTTCACGGAACCATTTGTACATTAATTATGTATGCCGCGGTACAGAAATACAGGCAGAAGCCCACATTAAGCCACAAATGATAAATTCAGTACATATTAAAGCAGAGCGCCGGCTGTGGCGAGCGTACAGCTCTGGGTGGGCAAGTCCTGCTCTGACCGTTGGAATTCCAGACTGCTTATTTTAAGCTTTTTTGGCACAGGTGCTCGCAGTGAGCGTGGCCAGCCGAGAAAGAGAGGTATTAATACATTCTTTGTGTGCTGGTAATGAGGCCAGATCTTGACTTTTGCCACAGAAAATGGGTTTCGGTTCAAACAACGAAAGCTCCTTCACAGAAAGAGCTCCAGAAAGCCGCTGGCCCAGATACCCAAGTCATATGCACAGCCTCAAACCACGCAGAGCCTTTACAAAGGTTCTGCCATGGGTGGACGTACGATGGGTACCACAGACGCTATTTAACACGCTATTTAAACAGTTCTGTCTTTTTAATGATATGTGAGAGTGAAGGTCTGAAGAACCTACATGGTCCTAAAGCCCATTTACAGGGTTCTTCTTCAAAGAACCAGCCTTAATCAGTTCTTAAAGAAACCAAAACAGAACCTTATCATAACATTGTATCGATGCTGCAAGAACATAGACAATGTTTTCAGAGCATTGCCACAACATGTGCATGCTGGGAACCTTTTCAACAACTGGTTCTTTGAAGAACCGTTCTGTTAATGATATGTTAGTATGACAAACACTTTCATCTTACATGGTTCTTTACCATGGTTCTTATTTCAAAACTTTATTCACACAGCTCATTTATATTATGGTTCTTTAAAAAACCAGCCTGTTAAATGTTCTTCAAGGAACCCAAACTGTTCTACAGCTGGTTCTGTAAAGAACCTCTTCTGTTGATATGGGAGTGTGAATAACATTTATAAAGGTCTAAAGACTCAACGTGGTTCTTTATCAAAGTTCTTATTTCTAATCTATTTAAAAACTAGAAAGGTTCTTCACATTCACACAGCTCATTTATAATAAGCTTTTAAATGGTTCTTTGTGAAAGCCAAGCGGGTTCTTCTATGGTATTACTCAACCTTCTAAACAGCTGGTTCTTTGAAGAACCTTTTCTGTTAGTGATGTGAATGTGAAGAACATTTTAACGGTTCTTATTTCAAATTTCACACAGCTCATTGACATAAGAGCCAGTCTCATAAATGGTTCTTTAAGGAACCTAAACTGGTTCTTCTGAGGCTTTTTGTGGCATGTTTCTTTTTAAGCGTCTATAGAGGAAGGAAAAAAGAAGGAAGAATGTAGGTGGGTTGGGAGGAGGGGGGTTGATGGGGAGAGTTGGGATGTAGGCGGGGGAAGCGCTCAGCAGTTCTCTTAAAAACCAAGGCAACCAGCTTGGAATGTTTATGGCATGTCTGAGAGACATCTGCTCCATCTGTCCCTGCCATCAGTCCTGTCTCCTTACACCAGGAAACCAAAAGATGCTACTCTACAAATTACGTGCAGTCAACACCAACCTGCACCTGAACAACAATGTGCCAACATCTCCACACAAATCCACTCACTAACACTACAGCTGCGTATTCTGTGTAGGAGATTTACTTCATGAAATATTCATAACTACACAAGATAAAGAATCACTCACACCCCTGCTCCACATTCCACACTGGAGCTAGACCTCAGCAGCACAGCAAAACAACTGTTCAAAGTAAGTAAAGCAAAACATCTCACCGGTCTCTTCATCAACGGCGAAGATCCCCAGCCCAGATCCATCTCGGATGGAGTAGCGGACCTCCCCATCTCTACCTTTGTCCTCGTCCTGAGCAGAGACTTTCATGACCGATGTTCCTACTGGCACATCCTCTTTGATAAATCCCTTATCCACAAACGACGGGAACAACGGACGATACAAGTTCTCGTTCACGTCCACAACTTCCACCTCAATGTGACACGTCGAGGATAATGATATTGGCTTGCCTTTGTCCTTGGCCTTCGCCACAAGGCTGTAAACTTGTTTTTTCTCGTAATCCAGATTTTGCACGATTCGCACCGCTCCACTGAGTTTGTCCACTTCAAATTTCCCCTCACCGTTGTCAACAAGGCTGTATCTTATTTGGCTTGACGGGCCAACATCAGGATCGTGAGCTTCCAACCACATGATAACGGTACCAATCGGTAGATCCTCACGGACTTTTACACGATAATTAGGCGGTATAAATTTGGGGGGATTGTCATTAACATCTTCCAGTGTGATTTTAAGTGACACTGTGGACACCAGTTGAGGTTCAACAGTAGCCTGGTCACGGGCTGCTATCTTGAGCACAAAGCCAGGCTGGACCTCACGATCTAATGGCTTTTTGACTGTGACAACTCCAGTCTCCTCATCGATGGTGAACTGATTGGTGTCTGCCAAAATTGAGTACCTGACAACACCGTTTTCACCAAGATCTTTGTCTTTAGCCTCCACTTGAATGATCTCTGTGCCCACAGCTGTGTTTTCACTTATTTCCACTGAATACGAGTCCTGCAAAAATTGAGGGCTGTTATCATTAGCATCAGTAACTTTAATGTCCAGCAAACGTGAAGATGACTTCTGGGGTAGTCCAAGGTCATACACAGTAACATTGAGTGTGTAGTGATCAGCTGTTTCTCTGTCAAGTGGAGCATAGACCTTCAGCCAGCCATCATACATATCCACGACAAAGTGACTCTCTGTGTCACCTCCTGATATAACATAAACAAGTTTACCATTAAAACCACTGTCTGAGTCTGATGCGCTCAAATGCACAATCCGTGCCCCAACCGGTAGGTCTTCCTTGACCTCAACAATGCTGGGGAATGAGTCTGCAAACTGAGGAGCAAACCGGTTCACAGCATGAATGTCTAAGAAGTTCTCTTCAAGTTCACCTTGGCTGTGAATCTTGCTACCTTGCAGCAGCTTTTCTGCCAGCATAGTAGCGACGCCGGTGTCGAGACATTTGACTTGAACCGGTTTACGTGCAGTGATGACGGTTATATTCAGGAACATTGGTAGAGTCTCGTGCTCTCCATCGCTGGCTGTGATCTGCAAGCTGTGGAAGGATGCCTTCACTGCCTCACCATCACTCAGCGACTGCTTCAGAGACAGCACGCCTGAATTGGGGTTCAGCTCGAAGAGATTCAGCTCGTTCCCAGCTTTGATCATATACCTGACCAGCTGAAGCTCATCAGCATCAATGGCGGACACAGTTGTGATCTGCTCTCCGGTGCCGTGGTCTCTGGGGATGGTCACCTCGCAGTCTACATTTTCAAACAGAGGATTGTTGTCATTCAGATTGCTGAGGGTGATCGTGACCTGCGTCTCCACCTCACGCCGAAAAGGTTCGCCCCAGTCTGAGGCACGGACACGTAAGTTATAAATCCTTGGCATCAGTTCATAATCAAGCTGTTCTGAGGTGCTGATAACACCAGAGAAGTAATCAATAACAAAAGGCTGAGGATTAATATTAGCAATGCTGTATGTGACATAGCCATTTTCTCCACTGTCTAGATCAGTGGCTTTTACTGTTAGCACACTAGTACCTGCTGGCATGTTTTCATCAACACTGGCTTTGTAAGATGACTGCTGAAACTCTGGTGCATTGTTGTTGACATCAATCACATCAATGATAACTTTGGTGCCTGCTTTTCGGTCACTTGTAATAACATCTAATTCATATCGGGGCAAATAGTCAGCATGGATGGGTCCAGCTGTTGTGACTAAGCCAGTGTCTGGATTGATTGCAAAGTGATTTTTGTCTAGTTTTTGTTTGAAATAATACTTCATCTGGGGATACTTTGGCACAGCTCGGGCCATTAAAATGGGCGTGTGCAGAGGCGCAAATTCACTCACATTGACCCTGTACACAGCTTGTTCAAATTTAGGAGGCCCTACTTTAAACTGCGGAGATGTTATGTGGATAACTTTAGCTGAGGAAAACTGGGGTGGGCTGCCTTTGTCCTTAGCTTGCAGAGTAAGGTTGTATCCATAAGGCTGACTTTCCCAGTCTACTTCCTTCACACCTTTAATTTTGTATTCCCTGCTGCCAGGACTGGTCCTCATAGCTCGAAACTGCTGCAGAGGGTCCCCTGCAACAATGCTAAGAGATGCTATCTCCCCATTAGCTCCCTGGTCATCATCCTCAACGGTCACTACGGCATAAGTTGGGTCCTTGTCAGTGTCTGAAGGTGCTAGGATGACAGCAGTGATGACCGGAGCATGCTCATTAGCCTGCTCAACTCGTACCGTTAGCTTAGCCATGCTGCTAAACCCACTGCTCCCATACAGCTTCATGCCACGGTCCACAGCAAGTATCTCCAGTTCATACTGTTTTGTCTCTGCGTAATCGAGTCTCCCAGTTAGCGTAACCACACCGCTTGTGGGATGGACTGCAAACATGTCAGTCCACTCTCTGAAGCTGTAGTAGTATTCTCCGTTTGTACCAATGTCAGCGTCCGTGGCCGTGACCTTGGCTATGCTGGTACGGACTGCCGTGTTCTCCGGCAGAGACACGCTGTAGGAGGTTGGAGAAAAGAGCGGCCGGAGATCATTGGTGTCCAGTACCTGAACTCTGACCCGTGTCCGAGCTTCGGCGTTTGAGTTCCTTTCTACAGCTTTGACTGTGAGCACGTAGTGGTCTCGGACTTCCCGATTAAGAATGGCACTGCTGCCTCCTTTGGTCCTTATTCGCAAAAAGCTAAAGTCTCCCAACTGATGTTCCTCAGCTTTGAAAAGGTTCTCGTTGTCGCCCGAGATGATTTTGTACCGTACTTCCCAAGAAGGGTCTGTGATGTAGATGCCCATTTTAACCGGGCTTTCTAAGTAGGTCTTAGCAGCAGAGTTCTCAAATATGGTCGCATTGTACGAAGGATGGGTGAAGTGCAGGAGAGCCGCGGTGTCCAGCCCTTGGTTCTGGGCGCAGCTGCACAGGAGCAGCAGCTGCACCAGCAGCAGTGAAGTTGTCTGGGTCTGCATGGCTGCAGAGCGCTCTTCACCAAACCACCTGTGGAGAAGAGGGAGAGCTGTGTAAGAAATCCTTTTTCTTATGCCATAAAACATTGGTGTCATGTTCCACAGTTTTATACGTCTTACAAAGGCCAGTATCGCAATAACAATTAACAAATGATATATTGTCCTGCCCCTAATTTTAACTTTATGCATTGGGGCTCGACTAGCTGTAGAAGCCAGATGGGCATTCAAGAGCTGTACAATCAATTGCTTGACATTCATAAAACGTTCCAGTGAACGCACTGAATGTTAATGGTAGAGCCAGCCCAGCGGAGCAGATATGATTAGTGTAGCAGTGAGCGGAGCGGCACCGCTGGTTTCCTCCCTGTCTGCATTTCCAGTCTCGCTAGTCTCAACAGACGCTGTAAGGGAACACAGCGTGAGCGATTACCGCCCATGAACCCTGGGCGGATGGGAGCATTTGTCTTGGATATACCCAAATATACACATTCCTCCGGCTGTTATGTGTATGAGCTGCTTTATCTTTAGAGTTGTTTGGCTTGGAACTCCGCGTTCCCGGGAGATACGGGTTCAAAGTCATTACAGGCAAATAAACGAGGTCTGAATTCCATTATGGAAACCCTGATTTTTAACAGAGGTGCACAAAACAACATTAAACATACGTTTGATGGAAATTAACTATTAATAACACTGAAGATGAACATACCAAAGGGAACAGGACCTACTTTAAACTTAGTCTATGATTGCATTGGAAATGGCTCAATTCTGATACACAATAGCAAGGATAGCCTGTCTCAAGCAGTCATCATAAGCCTTCTGAGATATTCTGTAAGAAATCTGCTTTGGTATGATTTATATAATGTCATACAGCTCTGGACCTGAACCTCTGGAATGTGACCCGGTTTACAAACCTTCAAACAAAGCCGAGCTGCCTGAAGTGAGCTAGTCTTAGTCCAGACATTTGGTTTTAAAGTTAAAACATTAGTATTGTGGAGTTTAAAACTAAAAATATGAGCTTCCAGCCTTGGTTTCAATCAGAACATATTTGGGTGAAATTTGGAAGAAGTGTTGTTAGACATTTGTAGAATGAAACCAACATGTCCATCTGACTCAAACTCATGCCTACAAAAAGTAATCCCACTCCTAATCTCTGCAGAAGTGTGTAAAACTAGTCTTTGAGCCATTCCTGTGACGCAATGTTGAAAAACATTCACTTAAAACTTTTCTCCAGCTGCTTCAAAGCCCATTTTCGTCTCGAGCACAAAGCCTGGAAACACTGTAGCTTTGCGTGGAGAGCGGTTTTAGGGACAAAAAAGCGGACCCCCTCCCCCATTCCCCTCATGGAGGCTCCAGACCAAGAGCCAACAATAAACTCAGCTACGTAAACACGTAAATAAACAACAACCTGGACCGAGATGTCAAACGCTTTCACTATTTCGTGGGAACGAAAAACAGAAACTTTCACAGAGCTCACTTCTAAACTTTGTTTTAGTATGTATTTGGCTCCTAAACGCTCCCTAAAACAGACCCGGGATGTAAAAGCAGTACATGGCTGCTTACCTTAGTTTGGAGGTTATTTGGGAGGTTTCTCCTGCAGTTTATAACTTCCACATCTCTGCATCGTACCTAAAAGTAGCTCCTCCGGCAGCTCCGACTAGGCAGCGCTCCTGCTGCTCTCCGCACACACACTGAGCCTGATCACCCCGCTCCGCGCACTCTCAGCCTGCCGCTCTCCAAGCGCTCATATCACTCCGCGCACACGGCGGACCTACTTCTCACTGGTATGAGAGCGGAGAGCAGCGCGGAGGGATTTCTTTAGTCTTACCGCGTGAAGGCCAATCACAGCCGATTCATTCACCACAGCACTTATTAATGATCATTATTAACAGTATTCAGTGCATTAATATCTCATTATTAACAGTATTCAGTGCATTAATAACTCATTATTAACAGTATTCAGTGCGTTAATAACTCATTATTAACAGTATTCAGTGCATTAATATCTCATTATTAACAGTATTCTCACATATAATGTCATTATTTTCTCTTATTGTTGTATGTACTTTAGTATATAACGTGGTTATATGTTAATAATGTAAAAAATAAATACTTTACATACCAAAAGTAGGACAAATGAACCAAAATAAGAACGTTATATATCAAAATATAAAGCCAAAATGTCAAAATAATCACTTTGTATATCAAAATAATAACGTAATAACTTAATAATGAAAATATGATCTCAAAATAAGGACTTGATATCTAAAAATAAACAGCCACTCCGTATCTCACAAAAAAACACTTTGTACCTCAACATTATGACGTAATGTCTCACAATAATCAGTATCTCAGAATAGAGCTATTATCTCAAAACAACGACCAGATATCTCATAATAAAGATATTTAATATCTAAATGGAGAGACTATAATAGTTTAAATGAAATGATCAGGATGTTATAGTCGCATTTCTTACAGATTCAGAGCAAAGAAGAGCAGAAACAGCAACACATTCAGAACATTAACACCATATAGTAAAAGAACCTACAGGGCTGTGTTCTAGATTACACTCTGTACTGTAGTGTATTATACTGTAGTTTAATGTAATGCAGTGTAATGTAGTGTAGTATACTGTAGTGCAGTGTAGTATATTGTACTGTAATGTAGTGTAATGTAGTGTAATATAGTGTAGTGTAATATAGTGCACTTTACTGTAGTGTAGTATAGTGTAGTGCAGTATAGTGTTGTATACTGTAGTGTAGTGTACTGTAGTGTAGTGTAGTGTAATATAGTATATTGTAGTGTAGTGTGCTATAATATAATATACTGTAGTGTAATGTAGTGTAGTATAGTGTAGTATACTGTAGTGTAGTATAGTGTAGTATACTGTAGTGTAATATAGTGCAGTTTACTGTAGTGTAATATAGTATATTGTAGTGTAGTGTGCTATAATATAGTATACTGTAGTGTAATGTAGTGTAGTATAGTGTAGTATACTGTAGTGTAATATAGTGCAATTTACTGTAGTGCAGTGTAGTATATTGTAGTGTAATGTAGTGTAATGTAGTGTAGTATAGTGTAGTATACTGTAGTGTAATATAGTGCAGTTTACTGTAGTGTAGTGTAATGTAATATAGTATATTGTAGTGTAGTGTGCTATAATATAGTATACTGTAGTGTAGTATAGTGTAATATAGTATATTGTAGTGTAGTGTGCTATAATATAGTATACTATAATGTAATGTAGTATAGTGTAGTATACTGTAGTGTAATATAGTGCAGTTTACTGTAGTGTAATGTAGTGTAGTATAGTGTAGTATACTGTAGTGTAATATAGTGCAGTTTACTGTAGTGTAGTGTAGTGTAATATAGTATATTGTAGTGTAGTGTGCTATAATATAGTATACTGTAGTGTAATGTAGTGTAGTATAGTGTAGTGTAATATAGTGCAGTTTACTCTAGTGTAGTGTAATATAGTATATTGTAGTGTAGTGTGCTATAATATAGTATACTGTAGTGTAATGTAGTGTTGTATAGTGTAGTATAGTGTAGTATACTGTAGTGTAATATAGTGCAGTTTACTGTAGTGTAGTGTAATATAGTATATTGTAGTGTAGTGTGCTATAATATAGTATACTGTAGTGTAGTATAGTGTAGTGTAATATAGTGTATTGTAGTGTGCTATAGTGTAGTATACTGTAGTATAGTGTAGTGTAGTATACTGTAGTGTGCTATAGTGCAGTTTACTGTAGTGTAGTGTAGTATAATATAGTGTATTGTATTGTAGTGTGCTATAGTGTAGTATACTGTAGTATGTGTAGTGTAGTATACTGTAGTGTGCTATAGTGCAGTTTACTGTAGTGTAGTGTAGTGTAGTGTAATATAGTGTAGTGTAGTGTAGTGTGCTATAGTGTAGTGTAGTATAGTGTAGTGTAATATAGTGCAGTTTACTGTAGTGTAGTGTAATATAGTGTATTGTAGTGTAGTGTGCTATAGTGTAGTATACTGTAGTATAGTGTAGTATACTGTAGTATACTGTAGTGTGCTATAGTGCAGTTTACTGTAGTGTAGTGTAGTGTAATATAGTGTATTGTATTGTAGTGTGCTATAGTGTAGTATACTGTAGTATGTGTAGTGTAGTATACTGTAGTGTGCTATAGTGCAGTTTACTGTAGTGTAGTGTAGTGTAGTGTAATATAGTGTATTGTAGTGTAGTGTGCTATAGTGTAGTGTAGTAAATGAACAGAGCACTACTTTCTCCAGTATGCAGTGCAGTGATGTGAGCTTTAGGGTGGATGGTAGATGAGTGACTGAAGCTGTGGGATGTGCAGTGTCTGACTGTGCAGACAGAGGGCGCTGCAGCTGCAGCTGTAACACACACAGCTCTACAGAACTCATACTACAGAAAGGCCTATGATTACTAATTAATAATTTGACTGATAAATATAATAATGATTAATAAGTGTTACAATAATTTTTTACTATTGCTGTTCTTAGTTGTGGTGTTGGTAGTAAGAATAATCGTACTATTAGTAGTAACAGCATTTTCTTTATTAATAAAGTGTTATGAACTTTTATTTAGGTGATATTATTAAAAACTATGAAATGCCAGTTTAATGTTATCAGTAGTATATAGGCTGATATTAGTTATCATTAATATCTATATTATTACTTATTAATTAACTCATCTCAACTCTGCTTGAATAGGATGAGAGAGAGAGTGGCAGAGCCTTATGAGTACATCATCATCATCATCATCATCATCATCGTCATCATCAACATCACTGTTCAGTCTGTTTAGATCTCATTCCACTGTTTCAGCATCTCTCTCTCTGTCTCTCTCTCTCTCTCTCTCTCT
>BRDA01014233.1:0-24336 GCA_036984385.1 Crenuchus spilurus
ATTTATTTAGGCAAAGAAGCACCCACACTACATTCATCACAAATCAGGATAACAGCAGCCGATGGAGCAAACAGGCTACAACCTCAAGCTATCCACACATGTACCCAATGTGCTTGTCTAACTTAACTATATCACTCACAGGATGCATATGTCCCACCCCCAGGCACTTAAAGTGACCGTTACATAAGCAAGGCAGTCAATTACATTGGTCACGCATATGACATCACAGCATCATTTGTCGCAGATTGTGATGTTCTGGACTCTAAAACGCCGTTTTCATATGTACACATGCAAACGCAAAAACGGAGTTTTCCCAAATCTCCACTTTGACCGGAGTTTTCATAATCATTCGTTTTTGGTGTAAAACTGCGTTTGCATGTGGACGAAAGGCACAAACGCATAAAAATATATGTGTTTATTCAAATACCCGGCTACGTGTGGACAAGGCCTAAATGTACAAATACGGAACAATTCCGTATTTTACGGGATGGGTGGCAACCCTAACAGTGAATTGTGACTTGCTTGAGACTTGAAGGCGATGACTTGAGACTTGCACATGAGGGACTTACTCCCACCTCTGATACCGGCACATGAGGGACATACACACACTGGCCACTTCAATAAGTACGCGTACAGTGTTGCTTGAAAGTTTGTGAACCCTTTAGAATTCTCTGTATTTCTGCATAAATGTGACCTAAAACATCATCAGATGTTCAGACAAGTCCTAAAAGTAGAGAAAGAGAACCCAGTTAAACTAATGAGACACAGATATTAGACTTGTTCATTTATTTATTGAGGAAAATGATCCAATATGACATGTTTATGGGGGCACGGTGGCTTAGTGGTTAGCACGTTCGCCTCTCAGCGCTGGGGTCTTGGGTTCGAGTCCACATCTGAGCGGAGTTTCCATGTTCTCCCCGTGTCTGCGTGGGTTTCCTCCGGGGTCTCTGGTTTCCTCCCACAGTCCAAAAACATGGAGGTCAGGTGAATTGGGTACTCTAAAAATTGTCCGTAGGTGTGTCTGTGTGTCACCCAGCGATGGACTGGCGCCCTGTCCTGGGCTTAGTTGAATAGTGTAATGCCCTGCCCTGCGCCCAGTGAGGGGGTGGGGGACTAACCGCGACCCTAATAAGGATTAAGCGGGTGTGATAATGAATGAATGAATGAATGACATGTTTGTAAGATGCAAAATCAATGTGATGACAATCGGGGGTAAGTGGGCACCCTGTTTTATTTAAAGAACAGGGATCTATCAAAGTCTGCTTTGCATGGCATGAACAAAAGAGATTTGTGAGGAGCTCAGGAAAAGAGTTGGAAAAGGTCACAAAACCATCTCTAAAGAGTTTGGACTCCACCAATCCACAGTCAGACAGATTGTGTACAAATGGAAGAACTTCAAGACCACTGTTACCTCCTCAGGAGTGTCGACCAACAAAGATCACTCCAAGAGCAAGGCGTGTAATAGTCAGTGAGGTCACAAAGGACCCCAGAGTAACTTCTAAACAACTGAAGGCCTCTCTCACATTGGCTAATGTTAATGTTCATGAGTCCACCATCAGAACACTGAACCACAATGGTGTGCATGGCAGGGTTGTAAGGAGAAAGTCACTGCTCTCCAACTAGAACATTGCTTCTCGTCTGCAGTTTGCTAAAGATCACGTGGACAAGCCAGAAGACTATTGGAAGAATATTTTGTGGACGGATGAGACCAAAACAGAACTTTTGGTTTAAATGTAAAGTGTTATGTTTGGAGAAAGTAAAACACTGCATTCAGCATAAGAACCTTATCTCATCTGTGAAACATGGTGGTGGTAGTATCAGGTTTGGGTCTGTTTGGCTGCATCTGGACCAGGACGGCTTGTCATCATTGATAAACAATGAATTGTGAATTATATCAGAGAATTCTAAAGAAAATGTCAGGACATCTGTCTATCAACTGAATCTCAAGAGAAGGTGGGTCATACAGTAAGACAACGACCCTAAACACACAAGTCGTTCTACCAAAGAACGTTTAAAGAACAGTTACAGAAACGTTTAGTTACAGTTATTGCTGTAAAGGGGGGTCACATCAGAGACTGAAAGCACAGGTTCACATACTTTTGTCTCTCACAAATATGTCATATTGGATCATTTTCCTCAATAAATAAATGAGCAAGTATAATATTTGTGTCTCATTTGTTTAACTGGGTTCTCTTTATCTACTTTTAGGACTTGTGTGAACATCTGATGTTGTAGTCAAGTCAAAAATATAGGAAATTCTAAAGGGTTCACAAACTTTCAAGCACTAATGTACCTTGTATGTGTTTGAATCAGTGTCACTGTGGTGCTGAGATTGATTCACCCAAATAATATCTGCTCTGTGGGGTCCTGATCAGTGAAGAACAGGTGAAAGGAGGATAATAAAGTATACAGAGAAACAGATGAACTACAGTCGACTTGTAGAACTACAAAGTGCATCTATATGCTCAGTGGAGCTGATAACATGGACAATGAGTGTAGAAACAAGGTATGTGTACCAAAGGAAGTGGCCAGTGAGTGTACTTTGGCCGATTTGTCATGTTCATTCATTTTCTAAAAACAACAGCCATTGTGGAGACGACATGACGGTATGTTTTTATGCACCTGCCATTATGTGTGGTTTACATCGCCAGGGGTGTCCGAATACTTTTGACTCCGCTTATTTTTCAGTACACACTGTCACTGGATACACATTTCTATGATTAAGAAAAAAAAACACATAATACACAGTGATGCTGCTGCATCACTTCACAAAACAGATTTTATTCATCACAAGATACAAAATAAACATATTTATTACTCAGATACATATATGTTTTTTATCATTTTTATCCTGATGCAAGAAGGAACGAAGAAAATGATCACAATCAAGGTGAACATGTATGTAAGAGAAAGAGACAAAGTCTGATCTGGAGAGAACAAAGCCACGGCATTCTGGTGACAACGTGTAGGAATCAAGTTGTCCAACCACACAGACCCATTAAACAGAGCACAAGCAAGTGTGATCTGTGCTCAAACTGCACTGCCTAAAGCCTCTCATGCACTAATGCTACTGGAGACTAGAGGATCCTGGGAAAAACACTCAAAGCATTGCTTAGGTGGAAATGGGACAAAGCCATCACCATGGTTACGAGAGGGGAATCGGAGGCCTTATCCAAAAAGCCGAGCAAATACAAGGAGCGGAGGATTACTCAACTCATTCCATTTTTAACTACAGAGAGAGAGGAGAAAGTCTGATCTTCAAGTGGTTGGCATAGGTTAGTTTTTCAATTTTGTGTAAATGTGTGTGTGCGGGGACGGTCTACACGTTTTTGGGCCCTGTGCCAGTACAGTATCTGTGGGCTTCCTCATCTTTTAAATGTTTTGATATAAAATTGTTTGTATAATTTTAAAATACGTTGCCAACATGTTTATTTTTGTAGTGATGGTTCAGGTATGACAACAATGACTTAGGCATTTAAAATTGTACACCTAAGCAAAATTTAGTCCAGGCATCGTAGAGGGCAAGTTTAATGCCCTGCCCTATGCCCAGTGAGGGGGTAGGGGGCTCACGGCGACCCTGATCTGGATTAAACAGAGGATAATGAATGGAAGGATCATAAAAGGTCGTGTAGTCTTCACATACAGACTGAAGAGCATCTCTTTGTGGAGCACTTAAGTGAGTACTAGTTTAAACACTTATTGTAAAGCTCTTATATTGTGTATCTTTCTAGGTATTAGTGATGGTTTAGTTCTAAGAGGGTCTGAACTGAAGAGTAGTGTGGACTCTAACCTGTCTGTACTAGCTGAGATCATTCTCTTACTGTAAACAAAACACTGTTGTACATCACTTTGGATAAGAACATCTGCTAGATGCTGTAAATGTAGAGGGTTCCTTCATCTAACAACACTTTCAATTTCAATCCTGTTCCATTGTGTGTGGGTGTGTATGATGCAATTTTACTTTAGAACTTCAGGAAGGCAGGTTGAGGCAGCACTCGTTGCACAGGGCCAGGGTGTGTGTGTGTGTGTGTGTGTGAGTGCACTTACTAGCATGGTCTAAGCAAGCACAGCCAAGCAGTTTTAGAATCAAACATTGGGCCAGGTCCCATGCATTAATATATTCTGTGTGTGTGTGTGTGTGTGTGTGTGTGTGTGTGTGTGTCCACATTTAACTCTCAGGTCTTGGTCTCACTGGGGCAGAGCTTTAAGGATGGCATTGACCTCTTCAGCCACAGCAGTCAGAGCAAACTCAAACTGGTCCTGAAGAGAAAGGACAACACTGCTCAGCATCACTGTTTACACTCTAGAGCTGCGAGGCTAATAATACAGTTTATATCAGGTTTCAATACTCCACACTCTTCCAGACTTTCTTTCCTGTCTTTTTCAGAGCTTATTTGACTTATTTTAGTCATTGAAAATGAATTAAAAATGTTCATTTTAACAGCACCGGTGCACACTTGTTTATTTACTGTCGATTTAATCAACGATGGACTCGTCTGTATGGTTGTTTTTTGATAACTACATCACTGCATAACTCAAATGTAAAAGCTTAATATTTGCTTATTTGTGATGTTATGTAACATAATGCATATCTTTAAATATGCAATGAAAAGATATTTCCTTTCAAACTCATTTGGTGCTGAATGTGCAGATTTGGTAGTTATAAGGCATTCAGAGCAGCTTTGTGTAGAAGTGTATGGTCAGTCACGTCACACTACTTACCTTCTTTTAATGGCATCAGGCTTTTTTGTCATGTTCTTCACTTCACTTCACTTATTTAGCATTTAGAAAAGTTCAAGTGTAAACCAGGGTAATATTTTGCTACACTCGAGGTCAGTCAGGGTAGTTAGAGATGTGATATTGGGACATTGCTGTTTGCTCATGTGTGTAATATTTGCTATATTATGCTGTGCCGTATACATACAAATGTGTTCTACCTTTGTGCGCACCATTCCTGGTCTCTGATCCCGAATGTGCTCCAGTGTCGCAGCGATATCGATTTCCTTCACCCCTAAACCACATACACAACATAACTCAAAACACTTCTTAATGGAGTCACACACACTCTGTAAGAAACAGAAAAACTAAGACAGGAAATGAGACTTTAATGATCCGTTTGAAAATCATATCCCCACTTATCTCAAGTGTAGTAATCAGCTGAGTCTGACTTGTGTAGTTTAGAAATAAACTCACTAGAACTCAACTTAAATAGTCCTCTGTCAAAGACCTCCACATCTAAATTAAGCTTTCCAACCCTGACAGACATGCTGTAGGACAGAGTACGTACTCTGTAACTGCTCATAAATCTGCTCAATCTGTTTCAGCAGTGAAGTATTAATAGTTTTTATAGTTTACAGTAAGACATACTGTATCCTCCTACACCTAGTCTGTGAGACCATACTGAAAATCTGAAGTGGGTTCAGAGGAATGGTGCTGCTGTAAATGGAGAGTTTTTTAAGTAAGCCTTGCAGGTTCAGTTCTAAACTAAAGAAGCAAAACATATTTGTAGTAAATATTTGTCTTGTTTGTGTAAATATTATAATTCTGGGTGAACCATTCCATTAAGACATTCTATTCCCTATTTCTCAGTTAGAATCGGACTGAGTATAAAATACAAGATTGGCCTGCTGGACCATTACTAGACAGAAAAGGAATGAGCCTGTTTACACGAGATTATCACGACACAAAATAGTGTTGAATAATCGTTATATAGACAAAATGGCAGGTATGAAAATGTAAGAAGCTTAAGGATCCACCTTTAGCCATGCGGTTTAGAACCATGTCAATCAGGATGTATGTTCCAGTTCGGCCTGTACCATCACTGAAAGAGAGAGGGGAGAATATTTATTGCAGAATTCTGGACCAAACCAGTCCTGTAGTACAAAAATGGCTTTTATATTCAAATGTCTCAGTTAAAAAAGAAAGAATTAAAATCCATCCACAAAGACAAGACAGTCTCATTTTAAAGGCTGCTATGTTAACAAGCATTTGGCTTAGTAGGTGTACCTGCAGTGGACAATGATGGGGCAGGAGCGTCCTCGGTAGCATTTGTTCACCTTCCTGTGGAGAAGAGGCAGACAGACAGACGAGAGAGAAGAGAAACACTCACACTTTAAGGAGAAACACAACACCTGATAGATACAACATCTGTGTCAGAATCAGGAAACGACTGCTTATGGATTCAGTAAGAGAAGGTGCATCATAAATAGGATCAGACATTGAGGAATCAGTGAAGTGACCAAACATAGAAAGATAAGAGACGGAGAGATATCAACAGATAAACAGACAGCTCCTGAGATGGACATCTAGACAGAAAGATATACTGAGAGGTTTGAGAGAACAAGAGGGAGAGAGAGACAGAATGGACAGAGGAGGGAGGCTTTGAGGCGATGGAGCGTACCATCAGCGTTGCTCTTGCTGCAGCCACACCTGTCCGTGCTCATTTTTGTGACTATGCAACTGGAGTCAGATTACTAGCTGCAAACCACAAAAATGACACAGACAGCTGTGCAATACCACGGGCCCCGCTGCGCTCCATCGCACACGCAGAAAGACAGAGCAACAGAGGGACAGAGACAGAGTGAGAGCGATAAAGAGAGAGACAGAGAGAGCATGGAGAGGAAAAAGAGACAAATGCTGGAGCAGAGAGAAACTACAGAGACAGACAAAAGAGAAATGTGTGATGAAGACAATGAAGAAATAAAAACACAGGATCAGAGGATGAGCAGGAGGGGAGATAATACGCACTGAATGAGCTACATGACTGTCCGTGTGGCGCAGTACCTGCGGAAGTCCAGCAGAGGGCGTGTGGAGGTTGGTATGCCCTGTGCAGGCCAGCTCAGGAAATGGAACTGAGTGAGAGTGCGCGTCTCCTGTGTCTGGACATTCTTCAGATAGAAGCTACGCACCAGGAAATCATTACACCAGATGTGCTCGGACACCAGGTTCACCTGCACATGATATCACAGATCATTTAAACAGCTTACTGGCCACAAAGCAGGGAAAGGTGTCAACACACTGGAATAAGCCGAGTTGATCTCAAGTAAAAAATAATCAAGCTACTTAAGGTTAATGGTACACACACCTCATAAATGTGATAGAGGGAGGAACCCTCATCGGGCCAGTAGCGGTCACACTGCTTCTCTCCATCCTCAACAAGCGCGGTCATCATCACAATCACAGTACAGCCGTTTTCCCAAACCATCTAAACACACACACACAGCATAACATTTCTAAACAGATACACATCCAGCTCGGCAGGTCTCACTTTACCATCTACAACTTAAAACTAGACTAATCCAGTCGAGCGTTTGGACATTACTAGTAAGACGGTCCACAGAATGGACCATTTTTCATTTTTGAAATGTCATGCAAGTGCCTTTCTGTCTCCTATAATGTGCTGCTGCAAAATATAATTTATTATTTTTAGGTTTTCAGGGCCAATTCAGGACAGTGACATCCATTATTCACAATATTTATTAACTGATACTTATCTGATATTAATTTACCATCAATTTTAACACAAAGATGAAACTCACAACATCTATTAAACGAGCACAGTAGTGCATCTCCAAAAATGAGAATATTATGAGAAAGTTCATTCATGTTCTTAATTTAATTCAGAAAGGTACACAGTAAATCTGCCAGTGTTAAAACAACACTATTAGAGTTAAATTAACACTGAGAGTGTTACATTTTGACACTCTCAGTGTTAATTTAACTCTAATAGTGTTGATTTAACACTGCCAGATTTACTGTGTATACTCTCATATATTTTATATTCATTACATATAAAGTAGCATTTCAAGCCTTTTTATGTTGAAACTGTCGGAGTAATAATTTATTCAAACACTAAATGAAATATTTGAATCATCTGAGATTCTGAATTTTCATGATTAAGGCTTGAAATGTTACTTTACATGTTTAAACATCAAATATGACAGTTTAACTTTTTGACTTAAATTATGAACAACAACAAACGTTTTCATGATATGCTAAATGTTTAATGTAGCACCGTAATTTAATTTTAGGATATTTTAAGAAAAACGTGTTTTACATTTTAGACGAAAATATGAAGAAGCATGTATGATTGGAGCTACTCGACATTTTGCCCACATTTCTACCACACAAAACATGCTGCAGGTGGGACTGTACCAAAATAAAGAAATGTGTATTTCATGCAGTGAGTCCTCTACCCCTTCACCAGGCACAGGGCAGGGCATTACACTCTCATGGCTAAACCCAGGACAGGGCGCCAATCCATCGCTGGGGGATGTACATAGATAAATACATGGAAATGGAGCTGAAGTGCTGATTCTGATAATAGATAACAGATTATTGGTCAGGCCTGAATTCTGGTCAACCTCTACTGAAATAATAATATTAATAAAGAGAGTTATATTCAGAATAAAGAGAAATGGTTCAAAATGAGCTGAAAATAAATATTTCTCTCTCTCTCACACACTCACACACACTCCCTCACACACACACACACACACAATGACTGACCTGCCAGAAGTCAGAGATGGTGTGCGAGAGGGGTCCTTGGGTGGCAATGTACGCTGGCATTCTGGGATCATGCTCAATCTAAAGGGTCAAAAGGAGACAAAAGGTCGGGGGTCAGCGCTTCGGCCCCCTTTAACCCTGGATGAGCCCGTCACCACGACAACAAGCCATTCATGTGGTCAGCACACAGGAAGGCTTAATAGATGATCCCCTTTCGCTACAACAGAACAGCGGGGAATCCAAACCAACTCCGCCCGAGCTACATCAATACACCGTCGCCATGGCAACGGCAAGACGGGGATTCCGGAACCCGAGGCAGCCCTTCACATCACTGCGGAATAAATGGATTTTGTTACCTTGGCAACCAAGAGCGAGGTGTGTGTGTGTGTGTGTGTGTGTTGGGGGGTGGTGTTGGTGGTGAGGGGGGGTTGGCAGAGAAATCTCTGCTGTGACACGGCTGAGGAAGAGCAAGGTGCACCATTAGATAAGCGTGACATTTCAGTTTCACTTACAGACCACAGCTGTGTCCAGTTCTACAGCTGAGACTAAAGTAAACCACAAGAAATACAGTCAGTGATCACAAAAGCAGCCGTTATATGATAGCCCAGTTGTAGATCAATGAAAACGAGAGATTCTGCCAAAAGTATGGATTCTGCATCAGTACGTTTGTGTAAGTAGAGCAGGAGACATTTTATTTGATAAAAACTGGTCATTGAAGTTTCTATTCATGATTAGGACGACATTTTTATTTTATATGTATAATCTTGCTTTCTATTTCTGTCCCAGTCTGGACATTGCTTAACATTAAAACAACCAGAGGTCACACTTCACTTAAGACTATACTATGCATTACATTGCTAAATAGCTGAACAGTTCTAGGAACAACCTATAGGACAATCTGCCATCTTTAACAGCCACTTTAGTCCTTACCTTAACTGATATTCAGACGTTCTTATTGTCTAAAAAATAAAGACTTTATTTTACATGAATACAAGAATTACATGTAGAAATATCATTAATAATAATAATTGTATTAATAATTATAGACTGTTTCTCATTGTTAATTACTCATTAATGAGACATTACTTACATCACTTATTACTATATACATGAAAATATGAATTAAATAAATAAGAAAAACCTAATATATAGTGCCCTCCATAATTATTGGCACCCTTAGTTAAAATGTGTTAAAAGCCTTAAAATAAATAATTTTTTATTGCAGAAGAATAATCTCACTCTGAAAAAGTTTAGTAAAAAGCAACCTTCAACTCAAATGAAAAAAAATAAATAAAGAAAAAATCCTGACTAAGAAATAATTATTTTCCATAAAATGACCTGTTCCACAATTATTGGCACCCATAACAATTTCTTGGAAATAAATGTATTTGAACCATTTATGTGTTTTCTACTACAGTTTATAAAGTGGATTAAAGTATCTATGAACCTTTAATTAGTAATTCATCACTTCCTGTTTCCCTGTGGTATAAATATGGCATTACACAAAGGCCTATTTCTTTTACTCACTCTTAAACATGGGAAAGACAAGAAAACACACTATTCAAGTAAGGCAGATGTGTGTTGATCTTCATAAATCAGGCAATGGCTACAAGAAAATAGTCACTCACCTGCAGATGCCCTTATCTACAGTCAGAGCAATCATCAAAACATTCAAAACATCTGGAACTGTGACAAACAAGCCTGGAAGAGGATACAAGTGTATCTTGCCACCACGCACAGTGAGAAGGATGGTAAGAGAAGTAAAAAGTTCTCCAAAGCTCACTGTAAGAGAATTGAATCAAATGGTAGCATCTTGGGGTTACGAGGTCTCCCAAACAACCATCAGGCACTATCTACATGCCAACAAGCTGTTTGTGAGGCATGCATGGAGAAAGCCTTTTCTGAGTTATACTCATAAGTGTAAACAGGTGGAGTTTGCCAAGCAGTACTGGGATTTTAACTGGGACTGTGTGCTTTGGTCAGATGAGACCAAGATAGAGCTTTTTGGCAAACAAACACTGTAAGCATAACACCAAGGATGAGTACGCAGAAAAACACGTCATACCCACTGTTAAGTATGGGGGAGGATTGGTGATGCTGTGGGCCTGTTTCTGCTCCAAAGGACCTGGGAACTTTGTAAGAATACATGGGACCATGAACTCTGTGAAATATCAGGACATTTTGAATCAGAATCTGGTGGTCTCTGCCCAAAAGCTGAAGATGGGTCATCACTGAGTCTTTCAGCAAGATAATGACCTTAAACATGTGGCCAAATCTACTCAAAATGGTTCACAAGGCACAAAATCAAGCTCCTCTCATGGCCATCTCAGTCTCCAGACCTCAACCCAATAGAAAACCTGTGGGGTGAGCTGAGGAGGAGAGTTTATAGGAGAAGACCCAGGACTCTGGATGATTTAGAGAGGTTGTGCAAAGAGGACTGGTCGAAGATCCCATTTTCTGTATTCTGACATCTTGTGAAGAGTTATAGGAGAAGATTAAGTGCTGTCTTGTTGGCAAAAGGAGGTTGTACAAAGTACTAAAACCAGGGGTGCCAATAATTGTGGCACACATGATTTTATTCAAAGGATTTATTTCTTAATGTGAATTTTTTCCCACCAAATAAAGACACTTGAATTAAAGCTTAGATTTTTCTCTTTTTTTGCATTGTTGGTCTATATTATTTTTCTTAAAAAAGAATTTATTAGAAGCCAAAGAACACTTCTTAACCAGGGGTGCCAATAATTATGGAGGGAGCTGTATATAATCAGATACATGGCTTTTGCCCCCTGGTGAATTATCCACCACAGGATGCAGATCTCTAAGTTTGAAATTGTTGACAAAAAATGTAAATGAAACTCAGTGTGTAAGAGGTTAGAAACGTTTGTTTTTGTTTGTTTAAACAATATGGTCTGAGCAATAGACTCTGGATGTATCAAATATGATACAAAACAAAACCCACATTTTTTTTTTTTTTTTTGGTCAGTTTTTTCAATAAATATGTCATTTTCATAAGAAAGAGATTTTTCTGGCAGATATTTGATGGTTCAGGCTGTAAAAGGTAAAAATAAAAAGACAGTAAAGTACTGTTTTTAGATGTAGCCTTATTGTAAAATGCTACCAGTGCAGAATTGAACCTGTCAAAGCAGAATGGAAACTGAATGTAAATGCATTTTCTCTGTGTAAGAATTGCAAACATATTATTTTGTTTAATTAATAATGACACATTTGAATAACACTGAAGCCCAGAGGTAATATTCAGTATCTACTATCAATTATACCATAACATTTATTAAACTGATGTGCAAGTTGTGTTGTAACATACAGACAGGTGCTTAAAGGCAGGATGTGACTGCTGGTTTGTGGCTGTGTTCACAGCTTCACTTACGATGGTGCTGGCATTGATGTAGTCAGTCCTCGAGGGGTTAATTTCAGCCTTCAGTTTCACCCGGGAGTGATCGTCTGTACAGAACAGCATGGAATTACACACAATTAACACATTGCGGGGGCAGAGTGAACAAAAGAATAGAAGATGCTGTCTGTTAGGCTTTATTAGTCAAATTTAAAAGGCAAAGTGCTCACACACCCACACATGTATTGCTAATGAATAAGAGTGGAGAGTGAATTATCGGAACAAACTATAGCTAAAATTAGAGTGAAATGTGTTTAAAAGGGTTTCAAAAAGGCTCACATGGCACAGCGTCAGGGCAGCGGTTCTTCTTGACATTGCTTTCACTCTGAGCTACAGACACAGTGCTGGGTTCTGCCTGGTAGGAACACAATGCCTCCCATTCCTTCATCAAACGGTCCTTATTCTTCACATGGTCTTCCATGTATGCCTGCAGAGAGACAGAGAGAGAGAGTGCTCTGTATGACACTCCATGTTATTCTTAAGGATTTGTAAAATGTCTTAAAACTGAAATTGTCTAATCAGTAATTAGCTGAGCAGTCCTAATAAAATTCAGCATCACAATATTTATATCACTGCATCTCATAATATTTAGGTTTGCATCAATAAAGTGAATGAACTCATTTCCTGCTTGCTGTAATTGTAATGGCTTGCAAACCTGCCTTGTTTTGACGGGACTATTGTTCTGTTTTCATTCTTTAAAAAATCCAACAGTGGGAACCCTAAACAGCACTGCAACTAAGAAATGAAAATGGGCTGAAAATATATGCTGCTGTTATCTACATTTTAGTTATCTATGAACAGGAATAATGGCAAAGCTAATAAAGAGTTGCTGTGTTGAGTGATGCCAGTACCAGCACCATATTGCACAACACAGGTTTAAAGTGTGTCGGGTCTGTTCTTTATTTGCGTGTACCAGTATCATGTGTCCAGTAGAGATGTCCATGTTGGACTGCGCTGGCTCCTCACACCAGGAGGGGGTGCTGCTGTGTGAGCTGGGGCTGGGCTGAGCAGCATCGCTGAACTGAGACGACACACTGCTAACCCGCGAAGTGTCCGTCCCTGCTCCTCCTCCTCCCGAGCCTCCTCCTGTCCCTCCTCCGCCTGTAGCCCCTGCCGCACCCTCCTGTTTGCCTGAAGAGGACTTAGCAGCCATGTGCTGCCGACAGAGGTCCTGAGGGTGGGGCGGAGGGAGGCAACGTGTAATAATACTTACAAACTATAATATTTAGATTATTTCAGTAATAATATGAATGATACAATAAGACACAATGTAGGTTTTTTTTCCTGAAGACAGTTTTCTTTCAAGCACTAAGGCAGCGTTATTAGAAGTCTGGGGTGACAATAGGAATGATTGCTAGTAAATTTTCCATAGTCAATCCCACTGCAATACAATGTTCATCTACTACTGTATTATAAATAGAGTTAGGGCTCTGATTGAAAGAATAAGAGAAAAGAATGTTGCTTGTAGCTGAGCAATAGAGCTGAGACAAATAAAGGGTGAGACTGGAAGTGTAGCGAGGCCTCTGCAGTAATACAGGCAGTTTGAATGAATTCTCTTACCTGGTATGCATAGTGTGTGTCACTTCCTGCCTCCGGTCCCAAGCCCAGCTTTCCAGAAGCCAGTTGGCGGGCATGGTTGCGCAGGCAGGCAATGGTCAACGAGCCAACCAAGAGTCCGCCTATGCAGGCCACACCCACAAACATGAGGAACACCCATCGAGACCCATCCTGCACTCGTGTTGCCACTGGTAAGGCTTCATTCTTCTGTAGAGAGAAATAACAAAGACAAAATGTGTTAAAATGCAGAAATAAAGGCTCATGGGTTCCTCATTACAAAAGTCTCTAAACCAGGATTAGATGCAATGAATACTAATATAGGCTCACAGTTGCACATGTGTACACACATCTTTGAAGTGTGTTGCTTTTGTGGAAACAGTGCGCAATATAAAACCGAACCTTGCAATTCACAACCGATATTCCACCTCTCCTCTATTGGTGGAGAGAACTGAGCCCTTTCTCTCTGAGGAGACCACCCAGGCAAGTCTATTCTGTTAGAGCTTTTTTAAAATGAAATGGAATTAGAGGAGACTGAGAGAGCGGGAACAGGAGGTGTGGTGTGAGTGCGCAGCACACACACACACACACACACAGGACAGAATGAGTATCTCAAAAGGGAGGTTGCACCTCCCACCCTGTTGTCTGGGTTACCATGCGTCTCAGTGGGGGCAGCAGTTGCCATGGTAACATAAGAATGCCTGATGTAAGCCCCCTGACCATCAAAAGTGACAAAAAAAGAGAGTTTAAAAAAAATGTGATGAATTAAAAGAGAAGAGAGGGAGGGAGCAGAAAGGGAAGCAATGATGCCTATTCTGCAGTTCAACACTACAGTTCCACAGGCTGCAGTTCAGGCTGACCATCTGTAGAACCGAGGACCCTCTTGAATCCTCAAGTCCTATACAAACACATACGTTTGTTCCTTTTCTCTCCGTCTCTCTACTGTTATGATGCAGACCACACAGGAGCCAGGGCATTACATCATCGCATCTGGGCCAACTGCACTGACCTTGTCGCCACAGCAACCGCCTCACCTGACATCACTGTCTGTGAAGAGATTGCAGAGAGTTGAGTTGAGTGCACTGGGCCACAGGATTCCCTTCTGCTCCCTTGGGCACATCTTCATCTTCTTAATTGAATTACATTTCTTCAATTTAATTAGTGTTATTTTTATGTCATGTTATTTGTTTACAATTGCAAAAATCAATCAGTGATTCTAAAATTAAAAATAGCCATGGACATGTTTTATGAAGACTGTGTTTCAGAAATCATCCTTTGTTAGCATCATAAAAACTGCTAAACAATAATTATCAGTGACTGCAAAAGTTTAGGTTCGATTTTTATATATTATTATATATTCTTTAAAGATGCATGATTAAATAACACAGCTGCTGATTTCCTTTCCTTTTAAATAATTTACAGCTTAGACACGTGAGGAAACGTAAAGAAAACACCAGAAATCAACAAACGCACTCATTTTCCAAAGGAGTTTTCATTACCACTGGACGTTTATAGAAGAGAGCGTGCAGAATACTGGGCTGCGTCCCAAATCTACAGTGTGCTGCTAAAGGTAGTGCACTATTCTGACAGACTATTTAGTGCGGTCGTACCCAAAACCGCACACTATCATTCCAGCTGAATATTACAGATAAACGGTACAGCATCAGGACAATCATTAGCACGGCGTGTAGTCTGTACACAGCAGTGTGTGGTTTTGGTTCGTCTGCGGGACACGAACCCCTTGAGCCAAAACCAGAATCCGCAACAGCTGGACCGCAGCAAACCGCTCTCACACGGCAAACAGGCGAATTACAGCACAGCCCGTGTCGGCTTAACTCACCTCTACAGCGTACAGAGACCCGTCGAGCTCCTCCCGGCTTTACGTGATTTTATTTGTAAAACTTTAGACCGGAGCGAAGTGGCCGAGGCGGAGGAGCGGAGGAGTGCTAGCGGTGACCGGTCCGCAGGGCAGAGGAGGCAGAGGGGACGGCGGTCTCGAGAGCGCGCACACGAACCCTGCGCGCGCCTGACAGTTTGACACTTATGAAGTGGTTGTCATGGCAACAGAGAGAGCGGTGACGAGAGAGGCGGTGGGGAGGGAGGAGTGAATGGCTCTTGAGAGAAAAGCTCTTGTCAAGCTTTTCTGAGTGCAGGGTTGCCATGTTCGCCAAAACGTGTTTTTTAATACAGTCGCGGATTACTTTAAAAACAGCTTTAACAGCTGAGAGTGAAGAACATTTGATGGAGATAAACCTAACAATAGATTATTGATAGGGAATGGGATCTGAAAATGTAAATTATAGTAAAGAGGAGGGAAAGTGGGATTATAGTTATACTTACATAATATTAATATTAATAATATTATTATAATAAAAACCAGAATAAATATTAATCAAGGCAACTAAACCCTCAACTGCTCCCTGCCATGGATAGGGCTGCCCACCGTTTTGGGCACATGTTCACAGCCTAGTCTGTTCACTAGTGTGTGTGTGTGTGTCTGACTGCAAAGGTGGGTTAAATGTGGAGATCAAATTATGTTGTGTGCAAATCACATTGGTAAAAAAATAACAAATTAACAGCATAAAAACCACTGACGATAATAATAATAATAATAATAATAATACATGTAATTAATTAAGAGAATTCATGTATGATTAAGAGAAGACTTAAGAGCCATTTCTATTGTTAACGCTTTAAAATTTCGACTAGTTTCAGCTTGTGCAGGGCGGCTTCATTTGACTGGGGATTTTTTGGGACTTGGCAACCCTATCTGAGTGGCAGAAAACGAGAGCGAGAAAAATCCTGCGAGAAAAGCAGTGAAGCAAACGAGGGTTGTTTACAGGCTTTTTCAGGCGAGGACACACACGGTCTGTATGTACCCTGTGCCTCCTTTTCTCCTGTGAAGACACAGAGACTGAACACGGATGGAGGTGTAGTCTGAGGATGACTTACCTCTCCTGCTCCTGCCTGCAGCACCGTCAGGCCGGTCTCTGACTGCAGGACGGTTTTCTCAGCAACTGCTCAGAAAACAAGAACACCAGAAAACACCTGATCACTGCTGTATCATTAGCAGGCACAAGAGCTTCAAACCTAACATTATTTTTTATCACTTACTGAAAAAAAACCTCAGGGAGGAGCAAAGGTGGAATCACAACTAAATACACAAAAACAAAATACCCCCCATAGACCTGCAGTGGACCTGTGTGTGTCCAGCTTACAGTGCCATCATTAAAACATCAGAATAGTGTGAAAAAGTGCTCTTCATTAACTCAAAAGGGTACACTGTTATTTTATACTCATTGCATGTAAAGTTAATTTTAAAGCTTTGTTGTTTTAATGTTGATCAGTATGACATAGCTCATCAGTCAGAAATACAGAACCTCAAGTTATCAGAATATTTCATTTAGAGTAAATTACTATTCAAACAGTATCACCATTAAAACAAAAAAAGACTTAAAATATGTCACTTTACATGTAATACATATAAAATATATGACAGTTCACCTTTCCAAATTAAAGTCATATCAGAATACAGTATTATGACCACCTAATAGAGGGAATAACCTCCCTTGGCTCTGAGTTTTCACTCAGTGGTGATCCCTGACACTTTCCTCACTGCTCCTGTTCACTATAGAGGTTAACTTGTCCACTGTGGGGTGCTGATTGCTCTGCAAACACTCTCAGAGTTGTCATTTCCATCTGGCATCAGTGGCCCGTTGGAGCACCACTGTTAGCTGTTGGGAGACTCTCAATGTACGAGACGTGCATTCTTAGTTCACCTTCACTACAGCAGCTCTACAACATCCCACAAAGCTAGAAGCTTCTGAGATGCTACCAGCCTTCACCCAGTACCCTATTATCTTTTTCTTTTAGGCATCAGTCAGATCACATCATTTGTCCATGATGATGGTTTTACACTCTGCTACAACTGACTGGTGGACTCATGTGTGCAACAAACACTGTCATCCGTCACATCCCAGGCTGAGTTCATTCCAAACCAGGGGTGGTCATAATATTATATTAATTACTAATGAACTTTTATAAACACACTATTCTAATTTTTTGATGTGACACTGTACATCATTAGCAGCAGTTTCTTTACAAAAATACTTGAGTAAATGTATCTTTACAAAAAACAAAAAAACTAACACAAAAAATCTTTTTCAACGTGTGATATATCACAGTTTATTATCTTTTAATGGCAATTTAGCAGAAAAACCCTCTCACTGTAACAATCTACCTTCTCTTCCACAGTTGCCAGGTTCGCAGTTTTCACGCCAAATTGGGCTTGTTTGAAAATCCAGTTGCGGGTGAAAATTCAAGGGTGGCGGGATGCGTTTTTTTGGGCTACTTTTAAAATTACAGCGGCTGCCAAAAAACAACAAAAAAGTGGGTGTTGCCTTGGATGTTACGTGAACACGGCAGGCAAACGTGTACAAATACAACAGTAAGGAAGATTGAATGCAACGAGGAGAACAAGGGGGGAGAGGGGAGAGAGAGAAAGAGACAGAGACACAGAAGGTGAAGAGAAAACAGTAGCTAATATGCCAGGAAAACGGGGGAAATATGGGTATTGCAAGCACTGGGAAAAAGAAAAAGGTTTGATAGAATGGATTAAAAGTGTTCCTAATGATGAGAAAAAGGCAGATTGCAAAAACTGCAAATGTGAAATGAAAAAGTCAGTTCCTTTTTTTTTTCTAATTATGTTACTATTAAATGTTCTTGACTGGATATAAAACTGTTATAAAAGAACTAATAAACACTAATGTTACCATATTATTAATGACTGATAATAAATCCCTTATAAACAAAATACTAAGTCGTACACTCAGTTGTTTTGCCATTTGCTTCAAACTTGTGACAGACATATTTTGGGCTAATTTAAGCTTCTGAAGGGGGGGTTTTAGACTGACTTTGGGCTGGATATTTTTGTTGGCCCTGGCAACCCTGTCTACAGTTCACGATACTTTAGTGAAGTAATAAGTCGTACTATTGACTCTTCTAAATCTCTTATTTCTGTGTCTGGTGCTTCCATTTTTGTTTTGACTCTAAAGTCCTATTGAGCGTGGATTCGTTAATCAGGGGGACATCTGTTTTTAACATTTTACACTTCTCCTCAATGTTGATATGCCTGCATCTCCGCGGCATTAAAATCAATACGAGACGAGTGAGTTTCTGCGGGGTTTGTGAACATGAAAGAGTCACATGACTGTATGATCATAGTTCATTAGTACCTGTAGCTGTAATTATAATCACTCCTTTAATCAGCCTGTATTATTCATGAATGATAAGCTTCTATGTCGTCTTTCTTATGGATTTAGATTATTTTACCTCCACATAATGCCACCAGGTAGTGTATGGAGTGGGATATCTTCCATCCACACCAAGTAGATTATTAAGTGACACTTCAAAAGCTTTCATATCTTTTTCGTTTGTGATATGTGAAAGTTTAGCATCTTAAAAGACTTATGAGAATACATAGAACTCTTTATCTTCAAACAACATCTGCCTGGAAAATCAGATTTGTTTATGAATGGGACTAAAATAATCAGACGAGCTTTGATTTAGTTTAAAACAGAAGGAAATTCATCCTGTCATTTTCCTGTGGAAGACGAAATTACCGCAGGACCCCTATAAATTTAATCTAATGCCAATAGGGCTGCAGTAACTCACCAATACAGTCTCCCAAGACTGTTACTGCCACCTTATGGACAATGGAAGTGCTGCATTTTGTGTCCTATTATTAGTATTACCAGTGGGACTCACATCGAAATATTAGTAATTTAATAAATATTGATATTTGACTTTTATGTATCGACACTGTTTTTACATCTAAACTATTACAATATGCAGCATCAACATTTCTTCCTATCTCTAGAAGCAGCTACTATCATGATTTTGGAAATGATCTAGGGTTAATGTAGACATGTAGCTGCCACATGGTTACACAGGGGCATAAAGACCTCTTCCTCACACTTACCAGCCTTGTCTGCCACTTCAGCAGCAGTCAGGTTCTGGCTGTTCGGGCGAACTCTGAACGTGACAGCCGGACCTACCACACTGTGAACAGAAGTTACAGTCATACAACCACACAAGCGCAAGCTGTGAAGCGTGAAAGGATGTTAGGGAAGAGGTTAGCAGCAGGGTTTGGGGGGTCAAGGGGTCAGGACACCCCAGAGTCAAGGTTGATTCATGTCATTCATTCCTTTTCACCCCCACGGATTCCCACCATGCTGGGGATCCTGGGTTAGGGCTCCACCTCACCACAGCTTTGGCTTGGGGTACAAAAAAAGGTTTGAGGGTCATCGTTAGGAGGATTATGCTGAGTCATGCAGTGAAAGGAATATGAGTCTGTTTCAGTATTGCACAAGGAAACTAAATCTGGAACTTTCACATGGGAAATGGACTCTATATATCAAATCTAACCCTACAATGTTTTATTTTAGCCTACATATCAGGGGTGGAAAAGTACAGAAAAACTCTACTAACAGAGGACATGAAGGGCATCAGCTAATCACACTCTATTTCATCCAGACCTGTGATCCTAGTTTTAACCTTTTTCAGGAAACATTAAAAAATCAATTATACTTTACATAGTGTGATTTTGTCTGTCATTGCATTACATACCATTATCAATTATATCCTAGTGGTGTGTAGTCAGAACATTCAAACCCTTCACTAAGAGGTAACTAACAAAAGGTAGAGAAATATATATGTTAAATAATGTTTTATGTATTAAATAAAATTTAAAAAAATGTCTATTTAAAATATTGTACAGTGGTAACCCTACTTACGAGCATCCCTACTAACGAGTATTCCAGATAACGAGTCGAGATCTCTGAATATTTTTGTTCCAGGTAACAAATAAAATTTGTAACGAGTAGCGTAAATTAGTTCAATTATGCCAACCGCTAGGGGCGCTGTGGTCGTAGCATCTCCTAGATGCTAGCGTAGAAGAAGAGGTCAGTCAATACCTTTGACCGCTGTCCAGTGAAAGTGAAAGTGCTAGTGAAAGTGACACAAAGACAGCAAAAGGTAGTGAACAAGAAAGTTAGATACATTTTACTTTTACTTTTCATATGATAAGTGTAACCATGCCATACACGTACGCCCGTCCTCCTGTCCTCCTTAGCCGCCAGCCTACACGAGCACCGTTGTCGTCTCGTTTATGTTTTAAAAAACCCATATAAACACATTATTTAGCATATTAAAGTATACTGTATATTGGCCGGCTGACACGGATTAATCAGTTTTACATGTATTCTTATGGGGAAAATGCATCCAGCTAACGAGCAAACCAGCTAACGAGCTCGGCTCCTGCACGGATTAAACTCGTAAGTAGGGTTACCACTGTATTTCTATATTCATGCTACTATAGGATGTCTGAAAATGGTCCTAACCCATCATATCTACTTGCTCCCATCATGTAACTGCCTGATATTGTGAAGGGTTCTGTAATAGAAGCCTATTTGCAAATGACAGTCTAACCAATACAGGATATGTCAATAGCTGCTCCTTCTCTGCATCCTGAAGAAGGGGCTGCAAGTCTGTGCCAAAATCTCAAACATCACTGTTTGTGCACATTGTAGATTAGCCAGCTAATGGTGAATGAATGGTGACAGATACTGTGGGGTACATTACTTTTAAAACTCTGCAGTCAGATACTAAAAATAATTCAGTGAAGTCCACCAACTCCTGCTATAAATCTTAGCCAGAAAGAGAAAGGTCATGTAGCTGGTTTTTGTAAAACAAACTTTGAGAAGCTATACCTGGTGTCATGCCTCCCGCCTTGGCTGAACATTTGACATGTTCTTGTATTCACATTCACGTCATGTTGTCCGTCACGTCATGTTGTATTTCTTGTTGTTTCTCTTGCTTTGTTTCTCATTTCTGTTTCTGTAAAACTATAGTTATTCTATATAAAATGTATTTTTGTTAACATTTTGGAGTGTCTGGAACAGATGAATTTTATTTTTAACTTTGTTTTATTTACATGATTATGGGAAATGTTATGGGAAACATTGCTTCCCTTATTCTTTGTCTGTTAAATCATCAGGCACTTTAGAACAGATTAATGATGAGAACCAAGGTTCCACTGTATACAAATCCAAGTACAAATCTAAAAAGTCATATATAATAAATAAAATATATAATTACAATAAAATATCTGTAATTTGTTAATTTACTTCAACCTTTTTTTAACAGACAAAGGGACAAAGAAAGGATTTTCAGTCTTTTCAGTGATTAACTTAATATAAATATAAACAAATGTACAAATTGATGTCAGCAACACACTCAAAGAAAGTTGGGACAGAGGTAAGTTTAACACTGGATCACATCAACTTTTCCTTTCATTATACTTATCATTTGGGAATCAAAGAAATAAGTTTTGTAAGTGGAATTTTTGCTCATTCTTGTTCTATACAAGACTTGAGCTGAACAGTCCGTGGTCCCTATTGTCTGATTCTCCTCTTCATGATGAACCATTTTCAATAGGAGACAGATCTGGACTTCAGGGAGGTCGGTCAAGCACACACATTCTGTTGTAACTCCTTCAGAATGACGCCTGAACAGTTCCTGGGAAAGATGTCATCGTGACGGCAACATATGTCTCTCCAAAATACCTCCCCGATGGTATCTTCAAATATATGCAGATCACCCATGACATCAAAGATGCTGTTTTTTGCCTGGATGTTTTTTCATCTTTGGCTGTAGAACCTAACATGTTTTTTAATCTCAAAGACAAGTTGAAATGTGGACTTCTCTGACCACAGAACACATTTCTACTGTCTTTTGGTTCATCAATCATATGATTTTATTCTTTGTATAACACAGGTTGCATTTCTTGATGCAGCAGATTGTGTTAAATGACAAAGATGTAAAAATACTCCTGAGCCCAAGTGGTTGTGACCATCACAGTAGGAAGATGGTTCCTCAAGCAATACTCTCTGAGGGCTCGATGGTCACATACATTCAGCCACAGTTTCCTCTCTTGACTTTTATGCACCAAGATTTCCTCTGACTCCCTGAATCTTATGAGCTGTAGATGGTGAAAGACCTCAATTCAGTGAAGTCTTGTGCTGAGAAACATTGTTTTTGAACTGACTGACAAATCTCTTACCAAGTTCAGCCCAAAGTGCTGTACCAGGACCCATCCTAAGCCTTTGGTTAATGCTCCTTTAATAAACTTTCGAGATGACCTCACCTGTTACCAGTTAAATTTGTAATTGTGGAGCCTTCCACAAAAGTGCTGCTTGTCTTGTTTTGAGTGTGTTGCAGACATCAATTTCTAAATGTGTTTATATTTAACAAATATAAACTAGAAAAGTGTGTCAAATAAAAGTTTAACTGAACTAACAAATGACTGATTTCAGTTTTTACCGCATTAGTAGAAAGTGTCCCAGCATTTGTGGAAATGGAGTTTCTAAATAAAATTTAAAATCCAATATCAGAGAAGATTTGACATCATTAAAGTGACAACTTTCCATGTAAAACAGAACATTTGGGCAGGAAGTGATGATGGACAGGACGTGGATATGCCATGATATTATTAATCAACATTATGATTTTTCGTAAATTACAGAGAAGCGAGAATTTTGTCTTTTAAATGATATTATGATGCTTAATATGACCCAGAAAATGAAGCAAGAAGGTAAAAAAGTGCAGTTCTGATTTCAGGTTGATTACTGAAACAAAATAAAATGACTACTTTCCACCCCTGTACTTTTCACAGCTTCATGTAAATTGATGTAAATGTCTGGCTGCAGCCAATCAGACTGTTGAAATGTTGCACAGTGTGTTGTCATAATCCATATTCATATTCACACTAGCCTTCAGGTTGTAATCATTACTGAGGCTATAGATATATCATGTCATGTTGTTTTTTTAAAGAATAAATAACAAGGGAATTGTTTCTTGTTTGTTTCTGTTTAAATCTAATCTCACATTTTGGTGGGCAGAGGTGACTTAATCTCCCTGGGCAGACAATTAGTCACCCTGCATCTTTAAGATGGTAGACTACTGCGGATGGCGCTGCTTGAGGATGATCAGACTGTAAATACCTGCGGGGTGTGTGGTACATTGAATGTTTCTACTGATGTGTGAAAATGAGTTGCAAAGCAGGAGTTAATAATTGGTTTGCATTTGGGTGCCGATGGCCAGAGTGTGAAGGAAGTAGCTGAATTTGTAGGTGTATCAAAGTGTACAGTCTTACAGGTTGATTAAACTTGATAAAATGTAATGAAGTATTGATTAGCCAAACCAGGTATTGAGTGATAACTACAAATAATGCTGGACTTACATGAGGAGAATGAGAACACTAGAATACATAAACTGGTACTCAGCAATTTCATTACTGGTGTTTATTCTAATATTAGTGCTTCCTATAGTGGGCAAATAAACATAAACGGCTAAAAATATATAGCTTTTTAAATCTAACTTTCAAAGGGAGGCTGAAATGTTTGTACAGAATTATGCAGTACCAGTCAAAAGTTATTTTTTCTACACTGTAAATAAACACTGAAGTCATCCAGACTCTGAGTGAACACATAATGAATAATGTAGTAAACTTAAAAGTGTTAAACAAACCAAAACATGTTTTAGATTCTTCAAAGTAGACACACAACTGATGTCTCAAACACATTAAGAGGCAAGAAATCCAAGTCATGAGCTCTTGACAAGACACAGCTGTTAACTGAAAGACATTCCAGGTGACTACCTCATAAAGCTGACTGAGAAAATGCCAAGAAAGCTGCATCTAAGCAAGAGGTGCCTACTGTGAAGAATGTCAAATATAAACATATTCTGGTTTGTTTACTTGTTTGTTTACTAAATAATTAGAGATGTTTATTCATAGTTTAGATGACTTT
>BRDA01014233.1:34223-49172 GCA_036984385.1 Crenuchus spilurus
CCCATGCCTTGCATAGTCCTCTGAGATGTCCGCTAATTGACAACAAGGTGACTCTCATGAGCAATTGGGCTTGGGACGCAAGCTCAGGACTGATCACCCTGTAGCTGGCCGCCTCTAGGGAGGGTGTATAGTGTGAAAGGTTGAAACACCCCATGACCCAGAGGAACACTACTGATGATGCGTCCCATAAATTCTGATTTAAGTCTATTATTCACCGACAATCCACCAGTAAATTGCATGTGCTTGCACATGGATAATAACATCATATCCTGTGTTTTCTGGAATCAGCAGTGTGGGCAAGTGATCTCCATAAAGTTTGTCAGCAGATATAAGCATGAAGTGCTCTAAAATCACCTGGTAGATGTTGATTTTGGACTAAACACAGTGGACCAATAGCAGCAGATGACATGACACCTCAAAGCATCACAGAAACTGCACACTGGACTTCAGACACTTGGATTGTGTGTCTCTCCACTCTTCTCCAGACTCTAGCAGCTGATTTACTAATAAACACAAAAGTGACTTTCATCTGAAAAGAGGATTTTGTACTGAGTAACAGTCCAGTTCTGCACAGTCCAGATAAGACACTTCTGATGGTGTCTCTGGTTCAGGAGTGTTGATATTAGGAATATGACACTTGTAGTCTGAGAGATACACACTATTTATTTTGTTTGCATAATGTGCAGCTGTCTGACTCGCTCTGATAAATGTGTCTCTGCTTATTTAAGCTCCTCTCTCAAGAATCTAAAAATATATTTAGATACAAGCTATATACTGTACATTTGAAAAGTAGACCCTTTATGGTTTCTGGGGTATGTTTAGTGTTGTTTCTAGGATAAAATCTTGCTGAGTTATATAAGTATTTTTATAGAATTTTGGTTTTGTCCCTGCCAGCGGGACAGCAGACTCCAGAGGGCTAACTTTGTATTTGAATACAGTCGAATGATACATACACAGGTCAAAATAAGTCAACTCCTATCTGCTTTCTTACTCAGAGGAGGGCTTGATCTTCTGAGGAGATGGCAGTGGGATCTTCACCACTTTGCCAAGTTCCTTATCAATGACTGACTGGGTGACATCATCCCGCCAGGTCAGCCCTGCAAAAGCCATCAAATAAAACCAAGACATTATTGTATTTTCATTATTTTAACTGTATTAGTACTGTATTTTTTTCTGTTCACCCACAAAGCCTAGTAGTGTTTATGTTATGCTATTGGCAACAAATACAAATTATATCATAAGTGGGAGGTAGTATATGAGTAAATAATCATTCTGAAAGTAAGTGAATACTTAACTGACCTTCCTTCATGAGCATCTGTAGTAAAGACTGCAGTCTGTCCAATAAGGCTGCATTTACCCTGTAGCGAAATCGCTCTTGCTGCTGCATGAGGCACTGCCCAAACAACTCATCTGGAATGAGAAGACACACTCATATGACCCCACATATCTGCTCCCTGGCCACTTTATTAGAAATACTTACATTGTAGGTCTACCATGGTAACGCAGGGTTGTTCAAATCCAGTCCTGGAGGGCTGGCACCCAGCACAATTTGGTGATTTCTTTGCTCAACACACCTGGTTCAACTCTTCTGTTAACTGCCAGGTTCAGTAGGTGTGTCTGGGCTGGAAAATCACAAAATAGGACTCCGACCCTCCAAGATTGGATATAAAGATCCCTGATTTCTGATCAGATCCACTCTTGAGTGGGTTTTAGTGTTCCAAACTGAGGACAGCTTCCTCAATGTTTAGGTGCCCATGCTCTCTGTATTAGAAGGTAGCATGCTAATATGAAGGTACTTGCACATTAACTGCATTTGGATTATGGGATGTGTAGGTCAGTGAAGAAGACATTTACCCTGCCTGAAAAATTTACCCTGCCTAGGTTTGTCTTTGTATGTTGATCAGTACTGACCTTTAGATGCCACATCACATGCCATTTCATTACTAAGGAGAAGACTTCAAATTTATTGCAAGTAAAATACTTTTATTTTTATGTTTAAATGTTGAGATTTTTTACATTCACTCTACTTTTGGTTCCAATTTTATATGAGCAAAAAATCGATACAGCACCTCTACATCTACTTACTGATGCAGTACATCTACATCTAACAATGTATCTGTTCTTTTTACACCCCTGAAGATGTGAGAATAACAAAACTAAATGATACTGTGCATATAAGCTCTCCAGACAAAAAAATGCACCTTGAATGTGAAGTAACTTCAGGCTCTTGCTGATGCTGTTGCGTGAAGATGCTCTGGCTATAAATAAGGAGTCATAGAGTGAGAAGAGGTGGTACAGTGTAGTGAATGTCTCATTTGATGTGTGGGAAATCGGTCACAAAGTAGTTAATGATTGGCAGAAAGGAGTGACCGCCTCTGGGGGTGCCAAAGGCCATAGTGTGAAGGAAGCAGCTGAATTTGCAGGTGTATGAAAGAATATAGTCATACAAGTTTACAATCCCAGTCTACAGGAAGTCCTAAGAACTGAAGCTGAAAGAGGAAACTAACCAACAGGAACCACTTTAAAATTCAGCTACTTCCTTCACACTCTGGCCATTGATGCCCAAATGTGATCCCTCCTTTTAACCAATCATTAACATCTGCTTTATGATCCATTTTCCACATATTAGACAAGACAGTTACTGCACTGTACTACCTCTTCTCAATCTATGAATCCCATCGCCCCCTATTTATCATCCCAGTGCAAGGACCCTGAAGTTACAACCACCTTAAACTCACAAGGTGATTAATATTTTGTCTGGGGAGCTAATGACTGAAATTATATCATTCATAGCAGGAGGTATATATACATTCACTGTATTCCTGTTCTGACGTCTGTGTAATATATCTACAGTGTGGAAAATAAGTATTTGATACACTGCTTGTTTTGCAAGTTTTCCCACCTACAAAGAATGGAGAAGTCTGTAACTTTCATCACAGGTACACTTCAACTGTGAGAGACAGAATCTCAAAAAATCCAGAAAATCACATTGTAGGATTTCTTAAATTATTAATTAATAATAAGTAATTGATAACCTACCAACCATCAAGAATTCTGGCTCTCACAGACCTGTTAGTTTTTCTTTAAGAAGCCCTCCTATTCTACACTTATTTCCTGTATTAACTGACCTGTTTAAACACATTCCCTGTATAAAAGACACCTGTCCACACATTAACACAATCACACTCTAACCCCTCCACCATGGCCAAGACCAAAGAGCTGTCTAAGGACACCAGGGATAAAATAGTAAACCTGCAAGGCTGGTATGGGCTACAGGACAATAAGCAAATAGTTTGGTGAGATGGCAACAACTGTTGGCACAATTATTAGATCTTTCTCGATCTGGGGCTTCATGCAAAATCTCACCTCGTGGGGTAAGAATGATTCTGAGAAAGGTCAGGAATCAGCCCAGAACTACATGGGTGGACTTGGTCAATGACCTGAAGTGAGCTGGGGCCACAATCTCAAAGAGGACCATTAGTAACACACTACACAGTCATGGTTTAAAATCCTGCAGGGAACGCAAGGTTCCCCTGCTCACGCCAGCTCACGTTCAGGCCCGTTTGAAGTTCGCCAATGACCATGACTGGATGATCCAGAGGAGGCATGGGAGAAGGTCATGTGGTCAGATGAGACCAAAATAGAGCTTTTTGGTATCAACTCCACTCGTCGAAGAAAAAGGATGAGTACAAACCCAAGAACACCATCCCAACTATGAAGCATGGGGGTGGAAACATCATACATTGTTGGCAGGATGACTGCACCCTACTGAAGTGAGGCTGGATGGGGTCATGTATCGCATTCTTTTTGACAACAACCTCCTTCCCTCAGTAAGAGCATTGAAGATGGGTCGTGGCTGGGTCTTCCAGCATGACAAAAACCCAAAACACACAGCCAGGGCAACTAATGAGTGGCTCTCTATGAAGCATTTCAAGGGTCTGGAGTGGCCTAGCCAGTCTCCAGACCTGAACTCAATAGAAAATCTTTAGAGGGAGCTGAAACTGAATGTTGCCCAGCAGCAGTCCTGAAAAATCTGTATGGAGGAGTGGGCCAAAATCCCTGCTGCAGTGCAAACTTGGGTAAGAACTACAGGAAATGTCTGACCCCTATAACTGCAAACAAAGGCTTCTGTACCAAATATTAAGTTCTGTTTATCTATTGTATCAAATACTTATTTCATGCAATAACATACAAATTAATTATTTAAAAAGCATACATTTTTTCTGTATTTTTTTAGACTCTGTCTCTCACAGTTGAAGTGAACCAATGATAAAAATTACAGACCTCTCCATTCTTTGTAGGTGGGAAAACTCCAAAATCAGCAGTGTATCAAATACTTATTTTCCCCCACTGTATACGCATATGTGGTATTTTATATCCTACTACTATAAGAGTGCCTTCAAGTTTAATAATAATAAATAATAATAAAACATTTTATTTAATGGCGCCTTTCTGACACTCAAGGTCACCTTACATAACATACAGTCATGGCCGAAAGTGTTGGCACCCCTGAATTTTTTCCAGAAAATGAAGTATTTCTCCCAGAAAATTATTGCAATTACACATGAGAAGGCACCCTGCAAATATGAGAGACTTGGAGCAGTTTGCAAAAGAAGAGTGGTCCAAAATTCCAGATGAGAGGTGTAAGAAGCTTGTTGATGGTTATAAGAAGCGATTGATTTCAGTTATTTTCTCCAAAGGGGGTGCAAACAAATATTAAGTTGAGGGTGCCAATAATTTTGTCTGGCCCATTTTTGGAGTTTTGTGTGAAATTATGTCAAATTTGCCTTTTTTTCCTGTTTTTTGTGTTGTTCCAATACACACAAAGGAAATAAACATGTGTATAACAAAACTTGTGTAATTGCAATAATTTTCTGGGAGAAATACTTCATTTTCTGGAAAAAATTCAGGGGTGTCAACACTTTTGGCCATGACTGTAAATAAATGAAATATGACAGTAGTAATAATAAATACAACAATAAAACAGAGAGATAGTACTCAAAATAAAATAAAATAAAAATAGATAAAATAAAATAAAAATAGATAAAATAAAATAAAAATAGATCAAATAAAATAAAATATAAATGAATAAAGAGCAATTGAAGTCAGGCGTTATAGGCAATTCTAAAAAGATACCTTTTGAGACCCGACTTAAAATGGAAAATGGAATCAGATTTCCTTAAGTCAGGAGGTAGAGCATTCCATAGCTTAGGGGCAGAGCTACTGAAAGCCCCACCTCCCATAGTACTAAGGCGTGTAATGGGAACAGACAGATGTGTGGAGGCAGATGATCTCAGTGATCGTGAGTGAGAGGTGATATTAATAAGATCTGAAATATACGGAGGGGAAAGGCTGTGAATTGCCTTAAAAGAGAGGAATAAAATTTTATATTGGATGCGCTGCCTAACCGGAAGCCAGTGCAAATGATGTAAAACAGGAGTGAGATGGTGAAAAGAAGGAGGTCTCGTTCTAATAAAGTTCTACTTGTTTGTTTCTGTCATGCAGTGATCTGAAACTGATCATTATTAAATGGGGTGGATGGAGCATGGCAGTCTGTGATGGCATACCCTTTAAGGAACCTAATCCTATAAGGTAAATTAACCTATAAGGTAGATGGACCCCGGCTGAGTGTACACCCATCAGCCATTAAAACCACTCACAGATGAAGTGAATAATCTGGATTATTTTGTAACATTGTCACATGTGAAGATCTGTGTTACATTACACAGTAAGAAAACATTTGATTCTTATAGATGATGTATGTAAGTGTGCAGACCTGAGCCATTTTGACAAGGGCCACATGACAATCTCCAAAGTGACAAGGTTCTTCCAGTAAGAATGGGTCAGTACCTACCTACAGTGATCTCTAAATTCATCAGCTTTCAGTACAGTTGAGTATCTGTGGGATACACTAGAAGGACAAGTCTGATTTGTGGTAGCTCCTCCTTATAGACTCCTTATATAGGGTCTGCTGAACATCTTGATGCCAGACACCTTGTAGAGTCCATAACTGATGTTTTAGACATATTTGACAGTTTTAAAGTTATGGCTGATTGGTATGTGATGCAGGGTGATGACTGTACATACGATAAACATTTTGGACCATTTCATAACCGTACATGTTTCTGTATGAAGGCAGAGCAGTACTGCAGTAGTTCTGTATAATTAAGACATGCTTGTAGAAGCACAATGTCTTTGAATTCTTCTCATTCTTCTCGTCCTTCTCTCCCTCATCTCTCTCTCTTCACACAGAACCATGAAAGGGAGATGTTATGGTTGCCTCAGTGATGTCATGGTTGCCATAGTGATGGTGTAAGATCCTTGTCATTTGATATGGGCAGGTGATGATGAAAGAGGGAGCGTTCATAGAGTGTTTACGGAGGCATTTCTCAAAAAAAAAAAAAAAAAAGGTTGCAAAGAGTAGAGAAACGTTTAATTATTATCAGTAATAGAACTCTGCAGGGCTAAGAAATCATCTTTCATCTCTTGTGAGCTTTTCTTCAAAGCAAATAAGCCAAAGAACAAGAACAAATACATGCAAATGAAAAGAATAAAACACCCCAAGGACAGGATCTGTGTATATTATAGAATGAAATATGGCTGCTTATTGGCAAGAACCTGGTGATATGATGGCCTTTATGTCAAAGATCTAGTAGAAAGCCTTTTCTGGACAGTAGAGACAGTTAAGCAGGATAAACTCGTCTTAATGTTCTTTGATTCACTGCAGCTCTGCCTGTAACTGATTTACTTGATTCCTTTTACTACTTTTGATCTTTTCTAAATTTTTTTATCTTTTTTAATCTTTTAAAAAGTATCATTTTTAATGATTTGTTTGATCATTTGTTTGTTTATTTAAAATAATTCAAATTCCTATTTTAGTTTAGCTTTTAATATTTGTATTAGAACTTTGATTATTTTATTTTTATTTCAATCATTTTAATTAATTTGACCTCATTTTAAGTTACTTTTATTGTTTTTATCCTTTTGTTTTAATTGTCCTTTCTATGAAGTTTTACATTTTGAATACAATGTAGTTTGCTATTTTCTGTTGTTTTTCTGTATTTCTGTTATTAATGTTTTTAATATTTTACACTTATTTGAGTTATTTTCACTATTGTTAAATGCACTTTTATTGTTTAACTCATCGGTCCCTTTCTCTGTATCAACACAGCTACATTGTAAAGAGGGTCACTAGTTTAAATAAAGGCTGATTGACTGATTGATTTTGGAAGAAGCGATGAATGAGCACGTGTCCCAATACTTTGATCTACAGTATGTAGTGTACATACAGGGGTTCTGATGTAATATATTATGATATGTTTTGATACTGTCAGTAGGGTAATATGTTGCAAGTTTTAAAATTAAATTTTAGGAAAACAGTGCTAATGCTAATGTCAGTGCGTTTCCCTTATGGTACTTGTTTATGATGGAGTGGGAGGGTCTAATAGCTGAAGATATTTTATAACACTACTCTCTAGTGGTGTGCAATGAAACCTTGGATTTGAACAATTAATTAAAAATCAAGACTGAGGCTTTTGAAAAGTGATAAATGATCAAATGTATGCTCAAAACAAACTAAAACACATCACACAAAGGCTGGATCACACCGGCACACTTTAAAACAGAGGATAAACCTGTAAGAGTGATGTTGTTTTTTATATGTATTTCTCTTTGTGTTCTGAATGTAAAACTACATTTTATTCTACATAAAATGATTTTTGTTAATATTTTGGAGTGTCTGGAACAGATTAAATGGATTTACATTAATGAAGATTGGCCACCAGACTGGTCCAGTTTAGCCATGAAACCTCCCACACTAACATGACAGCTGTTTCACTTTCATTGTCCAACCCCTGTATATACATATATGGGGTGTTTCAACCCATTCAATTTTGAATGAAGGCACAAAGCAGGACATCGTATTTAGAACAGAGATTATTTACAAGCATCAGCCTTAAAGGTTTATTAACAAAAACAGCCTGTTTCAAGTGATAAAGAAAGGTGAAAAAGGAAGATGATCAAATGAAAACAGAGGACTCATATGATGTTTTGAGGTACACAGACACACAGACCTGAAAATGGTTGGGTATGGGACCTTTAAAAGGAAACAGGCTGAGAGATGAAGACATAATCGTAAAAGATTCTGTGAGGTTAATCTGTTACAAAAGCACCTCAGTGACAAATGTATGAAATGTGAATAAATCAAACTCTCAGACACAAGCCTGAAAAATGTAATGCATGCGTACTCACCATCCCAGCAGACCTGCTCAGTCGAGCAAAGGCCTTCATCAAACAAACAGCCTGAGAGAAGGGCGGGGGAGGAGTAGAGAGCAATAAGAGAAAGAAAAAAAGAGGTAGATTGAGCATAAGATAGAGCGTCCAGAAAGCATATGACACGGGTCTCTTAGTAACCGATAGTGAGGAGGCAGACCACAGGTAATTGGTTCTGTGAAGAGGACAGAACACTGGGGCGAGTGTGTGTCTGTGTGTGAGGCTGTGATATGACTTGATAAGTGACAGAAAAGCCTGTATATGAACAAAGTTCCATAAACTGATTAAAGCACCAGGTGCCCCATAATATATTAAACGTGTGTAAATGAATCTTTTAGTATTGTGCTTTGATTCACCACAAACTCATCACCCACATCTGGATCATTTCTATCTGGTAAAGATGCTTTCAGCAAATAACACACAGCTGTGGGGAAAATGAGAGCTCCATGTTCCCAATGTCCCCCCAATCAAGCCACCCAAAGTCTCTGACTCTAGGAGGGTGAAGACTAGCTCAGGCCTCCTCTGATGTATGTGAAGCCATTACTCTTTTCTAACTGCTGCAAATACATCATCACTGAGCAGCCAATACGCTCAGAGGAAAGTTCAGGACCCCCAGCTCTGATACATCAGCTAACAGACACCTGATCAGTGATGGCATAGTTACATTGAAAAAGTAATCTGATTACTGATTACTCCTTTAAAAAGTAACTTAGTTACTTTATTGATTACTTGATTTTAAAAGTAGCTAAGTTAGATTAAAAGTTCCTTTATTAGTTACATTCAGCAGCTGCAGACAACACCCCCCACCACCTCTACATAAAACAGAACCAGTTTTGCCAAAACACACTTAATTGGAAATGAATTTTTAGCAGCAACAATGTATCTCCTGACATTTAAAGTTTAACTTAAAAACTTGAACTTCCTGAAAAAATACGTTTTATATATATAAAAAAGACGGTTTCTCTTGAATTATCATAAATATATTTTTTCGTATAATAAATCAAAAATAGTCTTTCTTGACTTCACTTAACATAAATACTTGTTTTTATAAATCTTTCTTGACCTCACATATTTAACTGTTAACACTGTAATGTCAAAACTGAACACTGAACCTGTTCACAGCATTAGAGCAGCAAGGAGTGGTTTTACAAAACAGAACACAGTGTTTATGGTAGTGAGTTATAATCATCAAAATTAAAATAAATAGACATTTAAACTGTATCAGTCTGTGTGTAATGAATTAATATACTAGTTTCACTTTTTGAATATAATCACTGAAATAAATCAACTTTTTTATGATAGTCTAATTTTATGACCAGCACCTGTACATACTGCCCTCACAACTTCTTCAGCTCTCCCCACTTTTTACACTGAAGTCCAGCTTCTGTTGTGTTTGGGCCAATTACAAAAAATTATTAATCCTTTTATCTTTGTGTGTTTACCAGTAATTTACTTTTTTGACTTTTGGTTTAAGATATTTGGATTGCATGAGACAGTTTTTGTAATATTTTGATTTAAACTAGATATATTAATGTTTGTGTTAGTTCATAGTGTAGTACTGCAGTGTCAGTATAAAGGGTTACTGTGTCTTTAAGAAAAACGCTGTTTTGTTTTAACCAGTGAGTAGAAGAAGTTTACTGTGGAAGACCATAGCCAGCGTTTTTGTTTGATAACCCTTCCCTCCATTGTTTACATTTGTGTCACTATCCCACAAGAAGAAGTAAAATCACAAGAAGAAAGTAAAAATATATATTTTTACTAAGGAAAATTATCAAAATAGTAATGCACAATGACTTGGGTGAGTAACTTTAATCTGATTACTGGATTGGAAATAATAACACGTTAAATTACTCATTACTGGAAAAATGGTCAGATTAGAGTAACACGTTACTGACATCACTGCACCTGAGCCAGCGGATATTACTTAATAATGGTGGGGAGAGAGCGCCATCTACCCACCCAGAGAGAGAGAGGTCAATTTTGCCCTTTCAGGCCCCAGCTGTGAATGGCAAGCAGAATGACCAGGAACTCACCTTAGTCTGCTGAGCCACTCTGGGCCCAATTTTGTTTTTTGTGACGTCACTAAAACACTATCAGTAGGTCTGTGTTTGACTTAAATTGCAGTTTTACTCCATGAACTACTGACAAGATTTCTCCCAAACAAAGGCACCTAACTAGTAACTGCTGTGGATAGGGCTGTCCATCAACTATGGACATCTCTGCTCACTGCCCCTTAGATCACTACTGTATGTGTTTCACTGCAGGGTTGGGTTTAATATGGAGGTCAAATTCCTCATTGCTCAATGTGTCACTTTCACTTTTTCACCTTCAGACTTCAACTAATCAAAATAAATAAATAAATAAATAAAATAAAGCTTGGTGGGTTCAAGTCCTCATCTGGGTGGATTTTCCATGTTCTCCCCGTGTCTGTGTGGGTTTCCTCCCACAGTCAAAACATGGACATCAGGTGAACTGGCTCTAAATGTCCCTGTTGTGTGTGAATGAATCTGTATGTCTTTGTGTGTGTGAATGCCCAGATATGGTTGGCACTCTGTCCTGGGTGATCCTCAGGATCCCCAGACTTTATGCCACTCCTGGAGGGAAAAAATCAAGCAGCTCAGCTTTTTGATGGCTGTTCACCATCCATCAGCCTCTTGATCACATCCCAAAGGCTCTCACTGAGGTTTCTGGTCTGGAGATTGGGCTGAACATATCATTTTTTTCAGAATATATATTCTGTGAATGTTTGATAATGAATGGATCAACAGAAATTAAACGTAAGTAAATTTTATTACATTCTGTTACATTAAAGCCCAGATTCAGAAATACAAAAAATATACAACAGAATTAACTAAACAATCAATTGTGTAGCGACATACAGTACATATAAGCTTATATCAGACCATCAGGCTGGTCAGTTAATTTGGAGACTATAGGCTTGTCTACTAATAGTTAACTCACTGAATAAACTGAGACAATTAAATCATGAATCATAATTATTTATAAGGCTAAAATGTCATAAGAGTGACAGTCATAATTATTGGTCATAAAAACAACAAGAACAAGACTATGTATGGATTCATTTCACTTGAATAAATACTCAAATGAAACATTTGTGTTGTGTGAAAGTGTAACCAGGGCTTTTGTTAATGTAAACAAATCCCAGTCATAACTGACCAGTTTGATTTTAGTAAAGAAAGGACACAGGCCTCAAATTACACACCACAACTTCACCATATTGCACGTCTTAATGTAATGCATTAAGCTTTTCTACAACATAAACAGAGAATCTTCTTTTTCCTTGCAACTCACAACGTATCGCCAACCACCTGCTGTGGTGAAAACCCTCCGCATATCGAGGCCACATTTCCACTCGCCAACAAATCTGCGCTCTGATTTGATTTGCATAGCCAGCGTAAGGCTTATCAGGCTCTGTCAATTATCTGCTACCACAGCAACAGACACGCAGTGCATACAAACACATGCTCACCATCCTGGAGAGATTCTACAAGTGTTTGGTGTAAAACAAACAGCAGCAGCCTTCAGGCCTTTCCCATCATTATAATAAGACACGTGAAGTCTATGAATCAAATCAGGAGATTTATGAAGGTTTTACCAACACACACACACACACACACACACACACACACACACCATAATGAACATACTGTGGCTGTTGAAATACAGTAATGTGTATCAATGTAATGACGCATCACTGACACAATGCAATTAGCAGCTAGAGTTTCCAAAGACAGAAAATGGACAAACAGACTTGTTCCATATTGACAAATGAGCTAACCACAGCTGCTTTCTGCTCTAAGTGGCTCAGTGAACTAAGGTGTTGACACTATGATGAAAGGAGATTGAATCCCGGTCATGCTACTTATCATCAGCATCCGGGGCCTGATAGAGCAACATTCGCTGTGCTCTCTCTGGGTGGGTAGATGGCGCTCTCTCCCCATCACTACTAATTAATGTCAGCTGGCTCAGGTGTCTGTTAGCTGATGTATCAGAGCGGGGAATCCTGCGCTTTCCTCTGAGCAACTGTGCATCATTAACAGTAAGAAAAGAGGCGGAGCCTGACTTCACATGCATCAGAGGCGGCCTGTGCTAGTCTTCACCATCCTACACAGTAAATCTGCCAGTGTTAAATCAACACTATTAGAGTTAAATTAACACTGGGAGTGTTACATTTTGACACCCTCAGTGTTAATCAAGATCAAGATCAACCAATTTAGCCAATGTGATTTTTCACACAACGGAATTTGACCCATTCATGCAGTGAAACACACACACACACACACACACACACACACACACACACTAGTGAACACACTAGACTGTGAGAGTTTGTGCCCGAAGTGGTGGGCAGCCCTTATCCACCAGCGCCCGGGCAACAGTTAGGGGGTTAGGTGCCTTACTCAAGGGCACTTCAGTCATGTCCTGTCTGGGGATCGAACCAGCGACCTTCTGGTCACAAGACCAGATCTTTACCACTAGGCCATGGCTGCCCCCCATATTATTAACTCTAATAGAGTTGATTTAACACTGGCATATTTACTGTGTACAGTCAGAGACATTACAAGTGACTGGGAGAGTCGTAGTGAATTGGTGGGTTGATTGGCTATTACTACACTGAGGGGGAATTGGGATAAAATAATAAACAAACAAAAATGTATTCCATTCTGTCATCATATGTGTTCTACTTGTACACTGAACATATCATGAGAGAAGAAGGGCTGGAGGAAGGTGAACAGACATTGAAGACCAGTGAAAGAATCATCAATACTTAGACATGCAGAATTCAACATTTTGTCATAGCAGAAAACCTGAAGGCCCTTATTAGGGAAGTTAAAGAACAGAGTGAAGAGATGGGACCTCAAAATGAAGTCCTGTCATAACAACAGGAAAGACCACGTCACAGAGGGAGGAGAAAATGGAGAGAATATTGGAAAGAAAAGAAAAGAAATACATTAATTCTCAACTAAAGCTCAGCTTTCACTAGAAGCCCAGAAAACCAAACTGAAGCTCTTATTTTTGGACACATTATGAGGAGAACCAGCTCACTTGACAAGACAGTTATGCTGGAACAGTTGAAAGTAAAAGAGGAAGAAGACCAGCAACAAAGGAAGAGAATAATCATGAACAAGCCATTACATAAGCTGAAGACAGGATGTTCTGTACTGTCCATGCTGTCACCAAGAGTCAGAATTGACTTGATGGCACTTAATAATAAAGAGTTTTAAATGATGGCTTTGATATGGCCGCAATAATGTCACATATACATGTACTGCTGGCCATTAAAATCCTTACACACTCAGGAGCCAAAGCACTGTTGTTCCTGTGAGACTCCACGACAACTCTGATGCGCCAAAGTACAGACTAGCAGACGTCTGAAGGTGTCCTAAGATATTATGAGCAGATCCTTTAAGTACGGTCAATTGTGCGGTGGAGCCACCTCCATGTATCTACACTCACTGTCCATGTTTTAGCTCCACTGATCATACAGGTGCACTGTGTAGTTCTACTGTTACAGACTGTAGTTCATCTGTTTCTCTGTACACTTTATTATCCTCCTTTCACCTGTTCTTCAGTGATCAGGACCCCACATTTCAAATGGGTTCTTGGTCAAATCAAAGTCCAGATAGTCTCTTATTCTAGACCCATTATGAGAAGAACCAATTCAGTGGAAAAAATCTTAGAACCAGTAAAAGAGGAAGAGAACAGCAGGCAACAAGATGGATGGGTACAGTCAGAGGAATCATAAACAAGTCATTAAGAAGCCAGAAAACCCAATCCAGGGTTCGCGCTGGCCGCTCGCCACGTTGCCAATGGCGAACTCAGACAGCGTGTGGCGAGGAAAACATGTTATCAGTACGCCACGCTGGCTAAAAGCAATTTTCTAACGCATGGCGAATTCAAATCGCCACATAAATCACAAAATCCGGCAACATTCCGCGAGCTGTCCGCCATCTTGAGTTTATCTGCTAAACACCCGAAATAGCCCGAAGCAACATCGTCAGGAAAATAACCGGGAAATAAGTAATGAGATAGGTGGGTCTCTAAATGCTGATTGGTTGAGAAGTTTTGCGCGTAGAAAATGATAGTATCCCATAATTCTGTGCGTTCATTGATAGTATTTTTACAGCTATTCCCAGGCTTGTGAGAGACTGTCTCTGGAATAAATAAACAAGTCGACAAAGAGCTGTACACATTGGAAATTTTTATTTTGAATTCATTTGTTGCTCTATATTTTCAATTTTTATCTCTCTTTGTCCTACAGAGAGTAAATATCTGTAAATATCTGTAAATATGATCAGAAATCCATTACACCAATGGATTTCTGATATGATGTACATGTACATGTAAGTGCCTGTGGCTAAGATTGGCTAACTGTGGCTAAAGCGTGGCTACTGTGGTTAACTGTCTTCGCCACAGGTAGCTGTTAAATCTGTGGCTAGTCAAATCCTTATGTGGCTAAGAAAGTTTTCAGCCCCTTAGCCACCATGGCTAACAGGTTTCATGAGCCAGTGTCAACCCTGCAATCAGAAGACAGGATGTTCTGGAGGAACACTATCCATAGTCACTGAGAGGCAGAACCGACTTGACAGCATGTTCTGAAGTTCATAAAGCAACATCGCTGGTCGTTCTCACAGTTTGGTCCTGAAGATGTATGAA
>BRDA01014233.1:49272-62816 GCA_036984385.1 Crenuchus spilurus
AATCATAAACAAGTCATTAAGAAGCCAGAAAACCCAATCCAGGGTTCGCGCTGGCCGCTCGCCACGTTGCCAATGGCGAACTCAGACAGCGTGTGATGAGGAAAACATGTTATCAGTACGCCACGCTGGCTAAAAGCAATTTTCTAACGCATGGCGAATTCAAATCGCCACAAAAATCACAAAATCCGGCAACATTCCGCGAGCTGTCCGCCATCTTGAGTTTATCTGCTGCTCCGTAAACACCCGAAATAGCCCGAAGCAACATCGTCAGGAAAATAACCGCGAAATAAGTAATGAGATAGGTGGGTCTCTAAATGCTGATTGGTTGAGAAGTTTCGCGCGTAGAAAATGATAGTATCCCATAATTCTGTGCGTTCATTGATAGTATTTTTACAGCTATTCCCAGGCTTGTGAGAGACTTTCTCTGGAATAAATAAACAAGTCGACAAAGAGCTGTACACATTGGAAATTTTTATTTTGAATTCAATGGTTGCTCTATATTTTCCATTATTATCACTCTTATTTGCCCTACAGAGAGTAAATATCTATAAATATCTGTAAATATGATCAGAAATCCATTACACAAATGGATTTCTGATGATGTACATGTACATGTAAGTGCCTGTGGCTAAGATTGGCTAACTGTGGCTAAAGCGTGGCTACTGTGGCTAACTGTCTTCACCAAAGGTAGCTGTTAAATCTGTGGCTAGTCAAATCCTTATGTGGCTAAGAAAGTTTTCAGCCCCTTAGCCACAATGGCTAACAGGTTTAATGAGCCAATGCCAACCCTGCAATCAGAAGACAGGATGTTCTGGAGGAACACTATCACTGAGAGGCAGAACCGACTTGACAGCATGTTCTGAAGTTCATAAAGCAACATCGCTGGTCGTTCTCACAGTTTGGTCCTGAAGATGTATGAAAACAGACACACACACCATACATAATTGAGTCGGAGCACTAAACTTGGTTATGAGAGTGGGCGCTTCCTCATGACTTCTTCTGTGCTCCAAGACTGCAGTGAGAGCCTCCTCTGCTCTCCGCTCTCCGGAGGCTTTCCGAGAGGAAATGTTAGGGTAGAGAAAGTGAGAAATACAGAGAGAAAACAAGGCAACAAGTGCTGTGTTGAAGAGGACAGGGGAGGACACGCTGTGACAGAGGAGGTTATATTTGCGGTGACTCATATCACTGCAACATCCTCCTGCACAGGATGAAAATAAAATAATGAGAAACCATTTGGGACCCAGTAAGATACACAGAGCTCACTAAGCACCCACACAAACCAACATAGGCATTCTTTTCACTGCACAGCTTACAGCTTTTTCACTAGACAAAAGCACTGCACACTGACATCCAGTATTTAAGCATGAATCATATTTAAAGTCATGTTTCATGACCGCGCTTCTCTCAGTGCACTGCTGTTTATACACATGGACGGTATTATGAGAAGAGCACTTAGCAGATGAATGAATCCTAAATGTAATTACCTGCTCACTCTCACCTGAAGCCACCTCCTCCAGACTTATCTCCTAATCCTCCACCATCACACACAGACACACACTATGCTAAAGTCAGTGACAACACCTGGACAGACGCCGAAACAGTCGTACATAAACACATTCATTCATCTAAGCTGCGTCTCAACGAATGTCAACAAAGTGGCACAAAATAACAGTGATTCTGAGAGTGGTTCGAGGTAGATCATGGTAGATAATGTAGATCATGAAATGGCTGATAAAAGCATTCAACACCAACACGTTTTTGTTTAATTATGTTAAATAGTTCTGTGTCTCTGTAGCAGAGTTTGCAGTACTGTTTGGAGAAAGGTTGCTAAGGCTGCCAGACCTGATCTCTGTGGTGACACAATTGAAATAAAGTTTTATTGTAGCATGTTCACTACCAAGGCTCCCAAGCTGTCCAGAAAAGAGACCGCTTTGGGGGTTAAAAGACACTGAATTAGGGTGAATTAGGTAGCAGGTTTTGTTGCCACTGTTAGAAGGGGGCAACCATGGCCTGGTGGTTAGGGATCTGGTCTTGTGACTAGAAGGTCACCGGTTCAATCCACAGGTAGGTCATGACTGAAGTGCCCTTGAGCAAAACACCTAACCCCCAACTGCTCCTTGGGAGCCGCGGATAGGGATGCCCACGTCTTCATGCACAAGTTCTCATAGCCTGGTGTGTTCACTAGTGTGTGTGTTTCACTGCACAGTAGGGCTGCGAATTGAACAAATCAATCCAGAATCGAGTCTTGGGGTCACAAAATCGATTTTTTTCAGATTCTTCCAAATCCAAACGAAATACTTTACTGTTGCAATCTCTGCAAATCACATGAGTCACGTCCAGCCCTTTCTTACCCGGGCCGGGTTGATGGTAAAATCCAAGTGTTTCCAAACAGTTGCTTTCAAAGACCGCAGCTTGGCTTGCATGCCTGTACGTAGCCGACGCTGCTTCCTTGTTTTGCCTAGCACTACGGTGGCTGACAAGGCACATCCACACCCACAAAAAAAATAGATTTTTTGAAAACAAGAATCAATTCTAAATCGTTCAATATGAGAAACACGATTCGAGCTCGAAGCGATTTTTTCCTGCACCCCTACAGCAGAGGTTAAATGCGGAGGTCAAATTCCATTGTGTGCAAATCACATCGGCAAAAAAATAAATCTAATTAAATGAAAGTATTTTCTGTTTGCTTTTGATGCTAGATAGCAGTTTGTTGTTTGCCTTTGTTAGAAGAGAGTTGCTTACTGTTTGCACAGTGAACTGCTCTCTCCACTTAGTTTTGCACAGATATGTTAAGTTAAAGCCAACTGATATGCTTACAGACACTCAGATTCAGACCATTAAAAGAGAATTTCATCTAAACTTACTGAATAAAATGAATTTTCTGACTCTGTAAGTGATGTAAGTGATGTGTCTATGGTGTCATTGTGTTCTTCATCTATCTACAGATGTTTAGAGCTGGACCGAAAACTTGGGAAGTTCAAGTCCAGGTAGTCAAAATACATGGCAGGATTTTATTCCATCTGCCTGGCTTGGCTGCTCATGGACACCATTTCAACATATTTCCCCTAAAATTAGTAATTCTACTTATTTTAATTTTATCCCCAAAACCTTACACTGTGAACCTCCACCTAGCCTAATGACCAAATGTAAAAATTTAAGATTTTATGCCATCTCTTTCAACACAAAACCTACATTTCCTACACTTTTGCGTTGTTCTGAGTACACTCGCACCTCCACATACGGTGATGTGAGACTGAGGTGAGTCAGCCAGCAGAAGAGAGCAGAATACAGATGCTGATCACACAAATTAAAATTCTGACAGTCCTCGTGCACAATCAACAGTCTGTCAATCTAAACCTAGTTTAAATCCTCTAAGTCGCATGTCCCTCTACACATAAATACAGTGACTAGTGAGGTATTACACAGTTTATATTCACACAACTAATCAACACTTAACACACAACCGCACAAACAAAACAAGCACAGCAGACACAATACTGCAAGATCTGTTTACAGAATCATAACGTTCTCTTTGTCAAATCTGCATCATCCGCTCCTTCTCTCTTTTTTCTTCCTGATCATGTGTGTAGACACAGACCACCACAGGGGATCCATAAGCTACCGTTTTGTATTGGCTTGAGTGGCGCTGTTCATGGTGCTGAAACGAACCTACACGACACTGAGCTGTCACGACTCGACGAGGCTGATCCACACGGTTACTTACAGCCCAACACAAGCCTGATTTATTGACAAGCTTATTTATTGTGTTTCTGCAGTCTTTTCATATTTCTTCTCCTTTTATTCTGCAGAACAGTAGCAGACTGTATCAGACAGTATCTCCACTAGAGTGTTTATCTGGACATAAAGAGTCTTTAAAATAAAGGTTCCTTTAGCCTCCTCACTCCTGAGACTGAACAGCTGCTTTGTAACTGGATAACATTGTTTTTTTTTAACAGGGCATGTTTATTTCAACCTTTGAAATGGCGCACACACACACATATATATATATATATATAAGCATGTGGATTGTGTTACTGTGTTATTGTCCTCTTCTGAGCGTCACTGTAAGACACATTTATCATAAGGAAGCAAATCCAACATATCTAAAGCATCTCTTTCATAGGCAACGTTCAGTACATTCATTCCAAATGTTCAGACTGCTGATCATAACATTTCTACTGTAAAAACATTCACTTGAGCCATTTCTGGGACTTATTTCTAGCTAAAAAAAACCTTAATGTCTTGAAACATGGCTGTGATGAAACACATAAAAGTGAGGGTGACAGCCTGCTGCTGAGTTTGGAACGAGGAGGATATACGGTGGGGTGGAGAACTCTTCCTGAAGTTCTTGCTGACCAAGCACACCTGATTCAGCAGGTAAGTACCAGGTTTACCTGTGGCAGAAATCAGCAAACTGAACTGCACACTGGTACTCGGTTCCCCACCCTTTAGATTAGATTAGACTGAACTTTGTGTTTGCACACAGCAGAATTTGACCTCACTAGGCTTTGAGAACATGTGCCTGAATCTGTGAGCAGACCGATCCACAGCGCCCGGGGAGCAGCTGGGTGTTAGCTGCCTTGCTCAAGGGCACTTCAGTGATGGCCTGCACGGGTACTGAACCAGCAAACTTCTGCTCACAAGACCAGATCCCTAACCACCAGATTCCTTTATGACGTCACAGATAACTGGCACCTGTAGACTGTATTTACTGTGCTGTACTGAATGTTAGCAGACTGTACTGAGTGTGAATCCATGTGTGGGTCTCAGAAAGGCTCTACAGCAGATCTGCGACAGCGCTGGAGCACTGCTGGGCCAGCTTCACTTCGCGGATGAGTCATAGTGCTCACTGACAGCTCCATCTTTTCTGAGGAGAAAAGAGCTTCAGATGGAACTGCAAAAGCAGACTAAATACTTCTGTCCCTTCTGATAAGTCTCAGCAACAACACAGTCTGAGAACAACACAAGTCTGTGCATGAACTTCTTCTGTGATGGCTGTTTACAGAGATGATCAGCCTGATCTCATGCTCAGAGAGATTACTGACCCTGAGCTGGCCCAGTGGCCAGTCTTACTAAGGAGATGAATCACGAGCCTCTTTTCTGTCGTCTATTGACACGGGAGTCGATGAATCATGCTATGTGGCACTGTATTGGCCATCGCATTACGTGGGCACGGAATGGCAGTCCAGTGACGTCGCCGCATTTACAAAACAATATCTTGAGGTAAAAGTATGAGGCGGAAGAGTCAGAGCCACTGCTGAATATGAAAAAGGATGCAAATGAGTCATGTAGGTTGTGTTAGTCCCTACACGAAAGTCCAAAAACATCAATACTCCCTGCTTGTGGACTGTAGAGCTGTTGTAAGCTGTAGCTCAGTACTTAATAACACAAACAGCTCATAATGCAGAATGACTGTCTCTACACCAACTACTACAGAGTTGAGGGTCTCGTCAGAAAGACGTCTGAGCTGGATGTGTTACTCAGCCTCCGGTAATAAACACGCACACGTACCGTATCTCGCGCAGCTGCAGAGCTCAGAGCACGCAGTCATCAAAGTGAGGAGCGCGCAGAGCCGCGAGGACTTCATGCTCACTCCGTACCACTGCGGCCGCTGTCTTTACTCTCCGTGTGGTCTCGGCCCACGCTCACGCCCACATCACTGCCGCCGCGCTGACGGAGAGCGCCGGGACGCCGCACACGAGGAGAAACCGTGGACAGCACTGGAGAAAAACAGACGGAGGAAACGCACAGCTGCGCAGAAGGCGGGCGGGAGACCCGCGATGACGTCACGACGCTCAGAGCTGCTGAGGCAGCCCCTAATCTCGACTAGTAGCCCAATATCTGCAGCTTTAACGACCTCACTACTACCTACCATCAGTTCTGGAGCTCAGTGCCAAGTCTGTTATTGGCACCAGAGCACACACACGACTTAACTTCTAACTTCAACCCAAAGTTGAGGACTGTCCGCTGTTACTGGTGTTACTGGGACGGGAGCAGTGATGGCATAGTTACATTGAAAAAGTAATGATTACTGATTACTCCTTTAAAAAGTAACCAAGTTAGATTACAAGTTATTTTAATAGTTACATTCAGCAGCTACAGACAACACCCACCAAATCTACATAAAAAACGACAACCAGTTTTGCCAAAACTCACTATATTGGAAATACATTTTAACAGCAACAATGTATCTCCTGTCATTTAAAGTTTAACTTTAAAGTTTAATATTTCCTGAAAAAATACATGTTTTATATATAAAAAAAAAGACGGTTTCTCTTGAATTATCTTATATATATTTATTTTTAATAAAAAATAAAATAGTCTTTCGTGACTTCATTTAACATAAATACTTCTTTTTTTAAACTTTCTTGACCGGAGATATTTAACTGTTAACACTGTTTTGGCAAAACTGAACACTGAACCTGTTGTTCACAGCATTAGAGCAGCAAGGAGTGGTTTAACAAAACAGAACACAGTGAATATGGTAGTGAGTTATAATCATAAAAATTATAATAAATAAATATTGAAGTGCATCAGTCTGTGTGTAATGAATGAATATAATATACAAGTTTCACTTTTATAATATAATCACTGAAATAAATCAACTTTTTCATGATAGTCTAATTTTATGACCAGCACCTGTACATACTGTACTCACAACTTCTTCAGCTCTCCCCACTTTTTACACTGAAGTCCAGCTTTTGTTGTGTTTGGGCCAATTACTAAAAATGATTAAACCTTTTATCTTTGTGTATTTACCAGTAATTTAATTTTTTGACTTTTGGTTTAAGATATTTGGATTGCATGAGACAGTTTTTGTAATATTTAGATTTTAACTAGATAAATTAATGTTTGTGTTAGTTCATAGGTAGTACTGTAGTGTCAGTATAAAGGGTTACTGTCTCTTTAAGAAAAACGATCTTTTGTTTTAACCAGTGAGTAGGAGAAGTTTACTGTGGAAGACCGTAGCCAGGGTTTTTGTTTGATAACCCTTCCCTCCATTGTTTACATTTGCGTCACTATCCCACAAGAAGAAAATAAAAATATATCTTTTTACTAAGGAAAATTATAAAAATAGTAATGCACAATGACTTGGGTGAGTAACTTTAATCTGATTACTGGATTGGAAATAATAACGTGTTAGATTACTGAAAAAATGGTCAGATTAGAGTAACGCGTTACTGACATCACTAGACGGGAGGTCTGGGGAATTCCATAAAACAGGATTTCTAAGCCAGCAAATGTCTTGCAGCTCTTTTTTCATTGGACAGGTTTGGGCTTAAGTTAGCTGGCTAAACTAAGAATAATCCTGCTTTGAGTTGACAAACCTTTCCTCATATGTACAAACCCAAGTCCAACAAAGTTCCAGCTTCCAACACATGTTGAAAGTGAGTCATTTCACCCTTTCATGAAAACTATTCACTCATGTACAACTTAATGGCACCAATGCATCTAAAAAAATTGAGGCAGGGGGAACAAATGGCTGGAAACATAAGTGGTACCAATAAAAACAGCTGGAGGAACAATATACAACTATAAAAAAAAGTATTAGAGAGGCATGGGTTCACCAATTTGTCAAAAAAAAGCTTATACACATTGCAGAACACTTTCAGAAAAATGCCAAAGATTGAATAATCACACCATTTACATAATCTAGAGATATCAATATTGAATGCTTGTGATATTCAGGTTCTCAGGTGGCACGGCATTAAAAACAGGCATGATTCGCTACTGTAAATCACTGCATGGGCTCAGGAACACTCCCAGAAATCACTGACTGAACAGTTTATCGTGCAATGCACAAATACAACAGCTGTATCCTTCAGAGAACAAGCTGTGTCAACATGATTCAGAAATGCCGCCATCTTCTCTAAGCCAGAGCTAATTTAAAATGGACTGAGACAAAATGGAAAACTGTTGTCAGATGTATCAAAATTTGAAATGATTTTTGGGAACCGTGGATGCGGTATTCTGAAGACTCAAGAGGGAACATCCAGTGCATCAGCACACAGTTCAAAAGCCTGGATCTCTGACAGTATGGGGTAGCACTGGTGCCTACAGCCTAGGCATCTGGAAAAGCACCATCAATGCTGAACAGTATAGAGAGGTTTTAGAACATTTACGGACATCCAGGCAACATCTTGTCCAGGGTCTTTGCATATTTCAGCAAGACCATGCTAAACCACATACTGCATCCATCATAACAGTATGGCTTTGCAGAAGCTTCTGGGCGCTGCACTGACCAGCCTAATGTCCAGACCACATTTGGCACATCAGGAAACAAAAACATACAGCAAAGAGGACCCAGGACTGTTGAGTAGCTACAATGCTACATCAGACAAGAATGAGGCAACATTCAGCTCACGAAATTCCAGCAACTGTTCTCCTCATATCCCAAACATTTACAGACTGCTAAGAGGGGATGCTACACAAGGGTAGACATGGCCCTGTCCAAACTTTGCACTGCTGCAGTCAAGTTCTAAACAGAGTTAATATTTTTAATGAAATTGAAAAAAAGGCCTCAATTTCAAGACTTGTAAGATTGTGAATAAAATATGGGTCCATCAAAGTTACAAATCACATTCTGTTTTTATTTAGTTTTACACAGCATCCCAACTTTTTTTTTTTTAAGAACTGAGGTTGTAGTATCACTGTGAATGGCTCTTGTTTTCCTTCTTTTTGAGAAGCTGTACAATTCAATGAGACTGAGAAGCTGCTGTTCACAGGGTGGTATTCCATAAAGGATGTCTAAGAGCCATGTACTTTAGGGACATTTTCCTAAATAGGAATGTACTGCTGTTCTTTTCCCTTTAGGCTTAAGTTAGCTGGCTAAACCGAGGAATCCTGCTTTCTGAAATAGCCCCTAGCTGCACTCCTCAAGGATCCATTGTGCTGTTTGTTTTCCCTTATCCATCACACCTGATTGAACTCATGATGGGCTTAATATTTAACTAATGACATCTCAGGTGTATTACAGTTGGGAAAACAACGGAGCTGGAGATGGCAAAAACATGAATATAATGGAGACAAGAGAGTTGAGACAGAGGTGTAAGTTAAATGTTTATTGTGTGCTTAACAACTAAACTCCGCAGAGCAGCAGAGCATAAAGTGTAGCTGCAAAAATGCAAAGCATTTCCTTTTTATGCTTTGAACACACCAAGGTGAGATGGAGAGAAATGAACTGCTATTGATTTTCCATATATAAGGATATCCAGCCACCTGTTCAGCTGGGTTGTTTCATCACAACAGCTCACTAGTCCACCACAAGCAGTTTCCTTACAGAGGGGAAGAGTTCAAAGAAACCCTGCAGAGGAGAAACAGTTACATGAGTTTGACATGAACTCAACAGGCGTGGTTTACAGAACAACAAACAGCCTAATTATGTATTACATATAAAGCTATTATATAAAGGAAAGAGGCTAAAAGCCATTCCAGCTCTGCACAGGACTAATAGTGGCTTGTGGGTGAGAAGCTTGATAATAGGCATGAGCACTATAATGACAATGATGAAAATCAAACATTTGTTTAATACCAATGTGAGCTAGTGCTGGACTACACATCGCCTGTGAATGGTGTTACATCATAATATCAGACAAGAACACATAACAGATGAACTGAAATGTGTAATTTACTGTGCCCAGTTTACACTCTGACTGCTTTAAAATAACAGTTCATAAAACTAAAAGTGGTCTTTTGGAAATTCTACCAATTATAATACTCAGTAGGTCTCTTCATTCCGTGTACTTTAAATCTAAAAAATTATGTGTATTGTTGGGTTTGTAAAACGTTTATTAGCTTAGAGAAGCAACACTCAATGCGTGGGCTCTTTATCTCTATTAATGCAAACTTAAGTATCAGCTGATCCAGTGATAACATGAGTGGAGTTGTCATGAGATTGATCTTGATACCAAGTGTAGTGTCACAATACTCAATAACAGATCAATATTCTGGTTATAAACCAACACCACTCATTTGTCTTTAATGATGAATGTTTATCAGAGAACAGACACAATTCTACATTAGCTAATCTGTTCTTTTTACATAAAAAAAAATAATAATTTGCCAATTTGCTCCCTTTCCCAATGTGGTAATTAACCCAACCCATTAGTGGCTCTCCCCATCACTTTTGCATTGTCCCTGACTCCGTGCAGGAGGGTGAAGACATGCACACACCACCTCTGTTGCGTGTAATGCAGCCACCACCTCTTTTCAAAAAATGGCTGATACACCGTCACTGGGGAACCAACATGCTCAGAAGAAAGCGCAGGGTTCCAAGTTCTAAATGCAGACGCCTGAGCCAGCGGACATTGCAATGTGAAAGTGACAGGGGGAGAGAGAGAGAGAGCACCATCTACCCGCCCAGAGAGAGCACTGCCAATTTTGCTCTCTGTGGGCTCTGGCTGTTGATGGCAAACAGCATGACCAGGATTCGAACTCGCGATCCTCTGGTCATAGTGTCAGCGTCTTAGTCTTAGCCTGCTGAGCCACTCGGGGCCTGTATTTTTTTTATTTTTAATGTAATCAGTTATTTTAAAAAAACCCAGCAAAACGTAGCCAAGATTACAGCAAAATGTGGAGCCAAAACAGTCAACTTATTTTTCCAAACTACTGAAAGTTAAAGAATAAAACTCGACAAGTTTCAATATTTTTTATACCAAGTCTGACCAGGAAACAATACTGTCATATTAAATGTCTTCAGTAGTGTCCAGGATTGCCAAAATAATTATGTTACCATGTTCAATCTGGTAGTAGCAGCAAGGCCTTGAACCTTGTATAAGTGCTATTTTTTTTTTTTTTTTTACAGTTTAACCTGCTAGACAGCCAAAGAGACATAAGTATTCACATACTTCTACACATACACAGCACAAACCAGCATGAGAAAAGTTAGCTAGATAAGAACACTACTCAGACTTAAGCAAATAATGAATTCTATCAAATGCAACAAAAACTGATTTTTTGGGGGACATATTGGCCAAACCTTAATTGTTAGTCAGTGTTACCTTGAACAGAGTGGTGGTCTGGAGGACACCTGAGGTGCAGCACATTTCCCTGATGGAGTGCATGGCCAACTGTGGTGCACCAATGTCAAGGACAGGAATTCCTAATCTAGCGGCCAAGATGGGTCCAATGGTTGTTCCACAAGGACTGTCGTTCCGAACCATCACATCCTGGCATAAACATACAAGTACACAAATTAGGGTTACCCATACTCAAGTGGATGGGCACAAGACTGTCACCTGTTGGAATGACTTAGAATGTTAACGCATGTTTGTCAATTTCTGTAAACTAACTATAGACAATTTATCTTAAATATAGTTGGACAACCATATGCTAACTTAGCACATTTCTTATAAAAGTATATTTATTTTGTCTGTACTTCTATAACGTCTGTAATTTGAATGGACGTATATGCAGTAATTATAGCTTAGTGTTCCTCTAGGATGTTACTGTTTGTCATGCACTCTTTTTTTTTTTTTTTTAAACATGAAACATGTCCACTCATGTGAAATCTTTGGAATTATGTCTTTCAAAAATTCAAAGATGTGTTTCCAATCATTGCTAACAGTCAAGGTAAAAGTCTCTCTCCCTTTTATTTCCATGCTAAACCAGTGTATGTGAGAGGAGCTCGTGTTTGAGCCCGTGTTGCTAGGTGAACTACTCATCCAGCAGTACAAACACTGGCCTTAATGTTAAGAAACTTGTAGTGGTACATTAACAACAGACACCACATTTCCTTGCAAATATGTCAAATGTTAACCAGTGTTTCACCGTCACATGACCAGAGATGGAAAGACAAAAAGAATGGAGACACTGAATACTGGACATATCAGTGAGCAGAGCACATAAATGCACAGATACCTGAAGTGGCACCTCCACCTTCCCTGCAATCTCTCTCAAAACAGAGGCCGTTACTGCAGTGGTGGCGTATCGCTGGTTACTGTTAAACTTTATGGCTGGACCCTGAACCAGAACACACAATTAGTCAACAGGCAGGACATTATGAATGTGTATACACTGATCAGCCACAACATTAACTCCATATACAGATTAAACACATGACTGACAGTATGAGGAGTTTTTGCTGATAAACACTCTGGACTGTCCTCCTTGTCTTTGGTTTGGAGAACATCACATCCATTTCTTCCCCAAAAAACAAAAAAAGATCTGGAATACTGATTCTGACCACACTTCACATTACACAGAAGTCAATTCTGCTTCTGCACATGGTTAACAGAGGACTTGGCACCGTACAGCATTAAGTGGCATTTGTGAATGTAAGTCTGTACTGTAGTGCTTTGCCAGTGTAATCCATTGCCCATGAGACAGTGTCAGAGGCTGATGAACGGCTGTTCTTGATGTAGTGCCGTCAGAGATCAGAGACCGAGGATGTTCAGATCAGGCTTGGTCTCTTGACCTTTATAAACTAAAATTCCTCATGGAATTATGTAAATGATATGCACTTTAGAGGGAAAACAATCTTTCTCTGAGGAAATTCAATCGTTTTTGTCATGCCTTGGTTGACAAAGTGCAGGTCTTCTGCCCATCTCTGCTCTTCAAATACTCTAGCGTGGATACTACTTTTCTACCATGATTACAATCAGCTGCTGACATCACATTATTTAGCAGCTTTTTTTTTACCACATAACTGGCTTTAAGTTCCCAAAGCTTTTTTTGGAATGTGTTGCAGGCCTGAAATGCATTTGTTGAATATTATCAAATTAAATTAATTTGACCATCTCACCCTCTTATTTTAACACACAAATAAATAAATAAAAAAAATCATACATTGTGATTTCTGGACTTTTTCTTTTAGATTATGTCTCTCACAGTGGACATGCACCTAAGATGAACATTTCAGACCCCTCCATGATTTCTAAGTGGGAGAACTTGCAAATTCGCAGGGTGATCAAATACTTATTTTCCTCAGTGTAAAGGTTCAATACCTTATGAAAAACAGGTCTGTGATTCTCCTCATGTTTCTCTCTGTGGGGTGAAAAACAAAAATGATTAAACAATACTTTCATTCAAATGCTAAGTGATGTAGAACTTTGTGTTGTAGTGCCCGCTATTGATCATGTGATTTACAATCTGGTGTAATTTAATTTCTAAACAAATGCAATGCCACAGTAACTGACTGGTAGTTGGGGTGCACAGCATGGGCCATGTCAGCGCTGATCATGTAGGAAAGGGGCATGGCCTCCTGGAAGGCGGTCAAGTTGTCAGGTGTGGATGCCAGACGACGTAGAATCAGCTCTGTCAGGTTAGACTGAGCACCCTGAGCACTTTCTGACCCCACCTGCACATCAAAGTGCAAAGTCAGTTCCAGTTGCATCAACAGAATGTGCTACAAAGGTCACCGTTCCAGTGAAAGCAGCTATGATAGTTTTATTGGTACAATAGTTCAAATGAACTAGTATTTCTTCCGACACCCTGGCAATGTAAAGATTGAGAATCCCTCAACACCCTTCATTTCATCAGGATCAGCAAGTGAACAGGACCACATTTATAATGCAGAGTCATTCAGCTCTGCTTTAGCAAGGAAT
>BRDA01014233.1:70442-99217 GCA_036984385.1 Crenuchus spilurus
GAAGTTAGAGCTTTGAGAAGGCAGCAGTGCTGGCTATGTGCCATTGTTTACAAGCTTCACTTCCACACAACATGGCGGCTCCATGACGGCGCGCGAATAGGTAAATGATCGCGAATAGGCAGTGTCCTATCCAGTAATATAGATCATAGGTCGGGAGAACGTATCTGACCACATATTTAAGGTGGAACGGGGAGTTCCCATAAGACGCAGCTAGCTAACTAGTTTCGTCTGTTATGAGGTTATCATGGGCTTTGTAGTTCCCACAGCGGTAGTCCGCCCGAGAAACAGAGAGAACAGAACTACATTTACACTGATGCATTTAGTCAACGTTAGCAGAAGTTAGCAAAACTAACGTCCGATTAGACTACGCTTTTTTGGAATTAAAAGTACAAATTTAAGACGTTAATACATTTAATTTAAGACCTTGGATGGATATCTGGCCGTTTTTAAGACTTAAGGCCTTAAATTTAAAGTGTTGAATTTTAGACTTTTTAAGACCCCGCAGGAACCCTGACCAAATAATTGAGCATTGATGTGAAACAACCCCACATTTAAACATTTGCACAGTATGAATCCAAGATATTTCATGTTTCGTCTGGTCAACTTCAATTCATTTGTTTATATACATCCATCTTTCGTTGAGGAACATTTCAAACATTTCAATCATTTCCTCCCAAATTTGTTGACAGATTGGGAGATCCTCTATTCATCTTAGCTCATCAAAGGCTCAGTCCTTGAGTGGACACTGCTTTCATACCAAATAATGATTCACCAGCGACCTGGTGACATCACCTGTTTGAAAATGCACCATTATTTAGTTTCTCACACCATTACCAGCCCTAAATTGCCCTCATTCCAATTTTTTGGACTGTGTTGCAGGCCTGAAATGCAGGAAGAGATGTATATTAAATGTAAATGAAGTGAAGTTGACCAGACAAAACATGAAGTATGCTGGGTTCATACTGTCTCCAATGAAACAAAAGTCAAAGTAAATGCATTTTTCATTCCGTCTGAACTTTTCTGATTTGAGGTTATACATTCAATGTTTAAACCTCGTCTCAAAACTAACAAAACGTGTAAAGCATAAGGCAACTAATTTGTACATTTTTCATCGTCAGGTAGCTTTACAAGAGGTCAGAACATTTTTCTTTGCATAGTTTCCATCAAAATTTGAACGATGCTACTTTTTAGCTTATATAAGATTTTAATGTTATATTTTAAATAAGTCAGAACCTTGTGCATCATCATTATAATAATGTGACATGTAACACCACAGGTCACTGAAGAGTGGAATATTCTCACCTTCAGGCAGGGGCTGTCTGTATGAGCTCCTATCATGGAAAAGCCATTGCCTGGTTTGTACAGGCCACCCACTGCAAAAGCAATGATGGTGGAGTAGTTTCGGGTCACAAAGTACTGTGGCAAACAAAAAGAAATGATGTTACTCTCTGTACCATGTACGGCACTCGATGTTCAGGCTGTTTTCTGAAATTATATCATCAAAACTGACAGTCAGAGAAAGTTTCTTTCAGAATCTGCTTTGAGAATGGGATCAGATTTGGTGGACTGTTTAAAAAAATCAGAAAATTAGAAGAACCAACTTACACAGGAATTTGACCTCCACTTCATTCATACAGTGTGCACACATACACTGGACTACATTTTAGACATGCATTACTAGCCTCTATTAAAACAATAATCATCTATCACAAGACATTAAACGCATTGTTATTAAATGTTTTTACACAAACAGCATCGTCATCTAAAACGGTTTTCAATTATCAAACACAATTTGCTAAATATAAACACATCATGAAGCTTCATCTCAGCATCACTAGGAAACATGACCTACATTCCAGGCCAAATGCACTATACAGACAAAAGTATTGGGTCACATGTTTATTCACAGTTTCTACAGAACTCAAGGTTATTTACTAAGAGCTCATCCTGCTTTTGATGGAGAAACTGTCTCTACTGTCCAAGTAAAGCTGTCTAGATTTTTAAGCATTGCTTTGAGGATTTACATGCATTCAGTGACAAGAGCATTAGTGAGGTCAGGATGCTGGATGATCACCACTCCACCTCACCCCCTGCTTCCAAACTTATCACAAAACTATTAGACAGCTCAACATTTGATGTCCCTTTAGACCACACCTGGCATTAGACATGGTGAGGTTTAAGATATGCTGCAACTGTAAAGATTACTAGGTGAGAAGTGCTTTATCAGATGGGCGATACATGTGAATGTGACCAGGACACAGCTATGAAGAAAAGCATTTACACACACACACACACACACACACACACACACACACACACACACACACACACACACACACACACACACACACACACACACACACACACACCTTGTTTGAAGGTTTGATGTCCCAGTGTTCAGCTTCCTTCAGCTCTGTAAAGCCAGCTTTTAAAAGACGCGTCTTGCACTCTTCCACCACTGCAAAAGAAAGATACACAAAAAAGGACAGTTAGACATATTAGCAACTCGGAATATATTTATGCTAAAAGGCTTTTAGAAGGTAAATAAAGCAAAAGTTCTGTGACAGCACACACGCAGAAGAGGGCAAAGTTTAATCCTGGACAAAGTGCAAAGGTAGGCTTATACATCAAGCTCAGGGGTTTCCAACAGTATCTGAAGTTCTATAAGAGAGGATCACAGACAAACACAAATACCCTGATCTCCCACTCTGGAGACTTCATGCAGTATAACTATGGATCACATTTTCTTCATCATTTCCTAAATCTCTCTGCCTCTTCCTCCTCTGTGCAGTTATACATAATCACAGCATGCTACCTTACAGTAGAACTGATTATTCACAGGTAATGTCACAGCAAATTAAAACAACATTCAAGTAAAAGTGGTGCTGCTTCAGAGAAATAACAGAAGAACAGTGTCACAAAATAAAATATAGTGAAATAAAAAAAAATTCTGAAAGTTAAATTACACACAAAGTGACATTTACAGCATTTTTTACACTGTTGATCAGTTTGGCTTATAGGCTCATAAAAATCAGAAATACCGAATCTCAGATTAAAATATTTCATTTGGACTAAATTACTATACCTCATCAGCCTTAATTCTTCACTTTGACAGAGAACCTGAGAGAGGGTCCTAGAGTTACATCACTATGAATTACATTAATGATTTACATGAATTTGTCTCAAGAATAAAACTCTGAGCTTCTCTGTGCATCTTTGTTCTTTAATTTGATTAGTTTTGTCACTTTGCATATCATCCAGTGTAAGATGGGGTTCTCCATTGAGCCTTGGTTCTGCTGAAGGATTCTTTCTCTTAGTGTTCAGTGCTTATGTTTAGTGTATTCTGTAATTATAGGGTCTGGTGATTAGGGATGTGATGTTGTGACCGGAAGGTCGCTGGTTAGATCCCCAGGCAGGTCATGGCTGAAGTGCTCTTGAGCAAGGCACCTAACAGCCATCTGCTTCCTGGGCGCTGTGGATAGGGTTGCCCACAGCTTCAGGCACATGTTCTAACAGCCTAGTGTGTTCACTAGTGTGTGCGTTTCACTGCAGGGATGGGTTAAATTCTGTTGCGTGCAATCTAAATAACTTGTCCCTGTACAATCTGTGTACACTGTATATTGTTTATTATATATTGTGCATTGTTTAATTTATATTTACATTACCAGTATGTTTTATATAACAGAGAAATACCAGCGGCAAGAAACAAATGTATTGTATCAACGTACTTTGCGCAATAAATCTGATTCTGATATGTGATAGTAAATGTTTTTGAAATTAAATGACAGACAATGACAATATTCTCATTTTTAGAGATACTGACTCGTATCAGTAAACAGGCTTAAGCAGCACTAACACAGCAGATATAAACAGAAGTACCGAGTGATCTCTGCACAGGAACTGAAGTTTGGTAGAAATTAAACTTTTAATGCTGCTTTTAGTGTAAAATAAAAGCATAAACCCCCCAAAGTGAGAGGTGTGAACAACAGGCAGCTGAACTAAATGTGAAAGCAAAATGTGACAAAAGCTCCTCTTACCATGATAAGGTGAAACTCCACGATTAACAAAAGTCAGAAACTCCTTGGCAGCAGTGTGAACAGCTTCCTTTGAGGTTTTCATGATTATGGACTGAAAAAACCCGAAAACACATTAACAAAAGTATAAAACATACTACATCAACATACTTTAACAATATAGTACAGTACACTACAACGATACACCAGTGAGTCTGAGTCTGAAGACTAAGAGCACTGTTAGCTCGTCTTTTACACACAGAACCGAGAACAGTCTGCAGCAGTTAGACATGTCTGTGTTACTGAAACAACGTTAACGTTAGCTCACATCTGTGTTGTGGTGAATGAGACAGAATTACTGAGTTTACACGGTACTCCAGTCCTCATGAACAGATAAAGACCTCCAGTCCGGGCTCACCAGACTTTTATAGCTCTTATCTGACATCAGGTTCACCTGCATAAATGTTTCTCTGAGCTCTTCTGTCCACCTCCGCCACACACAGCCAACAGAGCTGACAGTGAACTCCAGCAGCACCTCTCACTTCCGCCCTCTAGTGTCCGGAGGCCGTAAACACACAGGCGCTTACTAATCATATATATTCCTGGATTGGACGTCGCGTATTTGCTCTATTGTGAGCATGCGTGCATGCAACGCCTCCATTACTATGTGTTGATTGTGGACGTAAACATAGCCATGTGCATACAGCATTGCTCCATCACTTTTTGCCTTTAATACCACACTGAGGCTTAGTATTACCTCTGTATTTATTTATATATAAAAAATCATGACTACCTGTAAATGCTCAGGCAAGGTGACTATTGTAGGTATAGCCTCTTCCTTTAACTGTGCTCTCTGCAATGTGTGGTTGATCATCACTGGCTCAAGTTGACTGCAGATTCTTGCTCCTGGCCCAGGTTCAGAGTCCCGTCTGCAGTTTCTGACCCATTTGTCATACCGGTCTTTATCCTTGGTTTTGCTTGGAAATATAAAATGATATATTATTTCACAGTACTTGTGTGGTCAGTTTTTATTTGATGAGGTCAGTCTAGTGCTGCTTTTTTAAATAATACTATCTCTGGCCTATTTATTCATATAATATAGATTTTTTTGTAGTGTAGATAGATTATATGGCAAGTGTCTATCTATGACAGGTAACAAGTTGATGGTGACCTTGAAACAGCCTACACTGTCTACACTAGTACAGGCAAAACTGATAAATCTGGAAGAAACTTACGTGTTAAAAGTTATTTATTGTGCTTTTGTTTTTACATTCCTATATGTTCTGCAGTTTTTTGCAAAACATTCTGTTCTTGATGTGTCTAGGGCTGCCATAAACGACTATTTTTATAGTCGACTAATCACCGATAATTTTTTTAAGATTAGTTGACTAATCAGATCATACGTTAATTGAATATAAAACATACAGCTTATCGCACTAGAATGCAGCTGCTATTATATTACCATCATTAGATTTCAGCTATATGCTAACTAAAAATAAAAACAATTAAGATCATAGTTCATTAAACCTTTAATGAAATATGCAGCTTGTTGCAACAAAATTATTTAACTGTTTAGCATAAAGCGTAAACAACTGAGTAAAACGTAAGGTTAGAAAACATTAGCATTGCTAGTCAAACACATGACTGTTATAACGTTACAGAAAACACATGAATGTGTGTTAAGGCTAGTGAATCAAATCATCATCACTAATGTTAACTTTTACAGCTATAAATATGAGTAAGCAGCAAGTTAACTCTCTGTTTACGCTAATTTTAGCAGCTAACTAGCAATTTAGCTTACCGAGATGACTCTTCATTATTATCACAATCAGCCACATGCTTCCTTTTCAGGTGCTCGTGCATCGCAGTTGTGCTGCCGTGGTAGGCAAGTTCTGCCTTGCAGATACTGCATTGCACACGTTTCTCTTCAATTTTCTTAAAATTATCCCACACTTTTGAGCTCCGTTGCCGGCTAGCCATGATACCAGACCCCAAGGTTGCCAGGTCCAACAAAACCCGCTCTTCAGAAGCTTAACACTAGCCCAAAATATGTCACACGTTTGAAGCAAATTCGCCCCTTTCACAAATCCCAGAATGCACCGCGCAACCGGCAACATCCGGTTCACCACTTTGGAACCGACGTCATTGCGCAGTGCATTGTGGGTCACACGCAGCTTGCGAGCAGCATTTTTGAGGGCCACGGACCAAAACAAACCAAATCCACTGAAGGCAAAACCATAGATAACGAGTTGTTTTGTCCTGAATCATGCTTAAAAGCAGCTTAAAAAAGAAGGGCTGTATCTAGTGATGGGCGGATGAAGCCTCACTGAAGCTTTGAAGCTTCTTCCTGATTGTGCCGAAAAAGGTTCGAGGCATTGAAGCCTCAGAGAACAAATTATTACAGCCTGCTCGTTACCACGAAGAAAATTAACCCTGTTAGATTTACTGGTCACTCAATATCTGTTCTGATCTGCTAATAACCATCTTTAATTATTAAAGTCATGCAATAAATACTTGGTTGTTGTCATTGGTTTTTTTATATGATTAGTAGAAATATTTTGTCATATATTTGTCATGAGCTTTACTGCTTCTTAAATAGTCAGTGAGACATGGGATAGCGCCAAAGCTTTGAACCAGTCCCGCCCATTTCCGGTGGTTCATTGACGCGTTCGAAGCTTCAAACGTCATAGTCACGTGATAGTAGCGACTTCAATACAAGCTCCGGTACACTGTGTCGAATCAGCACGTGTCGGCAAAGGTGACACAAGCTTCGGAGCCTCGGTGTCAAACCGCCCATCCCTAGCTGTATCGTGAGAAACTACTACCGGATGCAAGAAGATACCTCGAAAACATTTTGAACCACGTTTGCAAAAAGCACAAGTATTCTTTAAAAGCGTTTGCTTTCCAGAGCTTGTAGGCAGATATTTGACCGAGCACACTAAGAGTCCAACTTCAGGGGAGACATACATTTTATAACAGTTGACAATTTTGAAAAACATCCACTTAAGAATTTTTTGATGCAAAGATGGAATTTATTTGCACTAGGATTTTGGCTGACAATAAGCTTTTCTATTAAATGTACTATTCTAACAGTCATGTTACTGTTATGAGAATATGTTCAATTCTACACATAATTATTCAGTTTCAAGAAATGTATAACTGTCACCTGAAGTATGTGAAAGTTGTATTCAGTTTTATAAGACGAATTCATGTTCCTTAAAAATGCTGTTTTAATAAAGGCCCATGGTAAAGTGGTAAAGAACCTTTGTTGGTCATTTTACTGTTATTCAACTGTACAAGTATTTCAACACAAACGCATGAGAGCCAATCTTTTTTAATTTGCATGTAATATCACAGCATTATAACAAATTCATTAACATGTTCAGATTTTATTTTCATTAGGTTTTACTACCACACTGGGATACATGTTCACTAAACTGCAGCACACATTCACAACCTTGTCAAGAAGTGTCATCTCCTCACACTCACATATAAAAAAAATTTGAAATTGTGAGTGTTTTTTTTTGCTACTGACAGGAAAGGTTTAAAATTACAAAACAAGGAAGTCCTGTGTAATATCGGATCTTTTCTGTGTCATCCTTCAAGAAGTCTTTGTACAACTTTTTTTTATTCAGTTCTGACCTGAGTTCCCTGTTTTCCTGTAACAGACGGTTTATTTCTGTTGTATGCTGGCGAAGTTTATATCGGGACGTCCCAGATAAATTCAAGCCATTCGCCCACTCTGTTAGGTCGGATACTTTAGCTCCTTCGCGTTGTTTCCAAGCGGGAAAACAATGAAGAGACAGTCCGTTTTCTATCTTTTTACCTTGCCGGTCGTGTGAGCGAACATTACATCCGATAACACAGCAGGTTCTTACCATGGATTAATTCTACTAATCCTGACGTGAAAGCTTGGTTTTTCAGCACTAATGTTTGGCCCTTCAAAATGGCGCTCGTATCCCATCAGCCACCGTGTTTGTAACCACGCCCAAAATAATGACATCACGTTCCAAAGCTCTATACTGAGAGCTACACTATCACGCTGCTTGCCACACTGGCCTACTTGAATTGATAGCATGCAACACGATAGCTTGTAACAACGTGTTTACACTAAAAACCCACTGCATAAATTGAAAATACAAGTTGACACAACCAGGATTCTGAATTAACACCCGCCAAATGCGGGTAAAAATCATTTTGGCGGGGGTTAATAAAAACTTACTAGCCAATTTTGCCAGTGATGCAAGAGGCATTACATGCATGATACATAAGGCTCCGTTCTCGGTCATTTATCCCCTGGCAGTACTGTCATATATATCCCATGAACACTATATGCCTTAACGCTACGTCATGACATTATATGCCTTTTGGCTGCGCACAGTTTGTAGTGAAAATAGCGTGAGAAACCATGGAAATGAACGCTAACACCACTGAACAGACTTCAGAGAGCAAGACAGAGCAACTCAAAGAAGAAGTGAAGTAAACGTGCTCCAGGGTTGCCAGATTCGCGGTTTTCACGTCAAATTGGGCTTGTTTGAAAATTTCAAGTAGGTTTTTTTTTGGCTACTTTTAAAAATTACCACGGCCGCCAAAAAACAACAAGAAAAGTGGGTCAGACACAGACAGAGAGAGACAGACAGACAGAGAGAGAGAGACAGACAGAGAGACAGACATACAGACACAGACAGACAGACAGAGAGAGAGAGAGAGAGAGAGACAGACAGAGACAGACACAGACAGACAGAGAGAGACAGACATACAGACAGAAGAGAGACATACAGACAGAGAGAGAGAGACAGACAGAGCGAGAGAGACAGACAGAGAGAGACATAGAGACACAGACATACAGACAGAAGAGAGACATACAGACAGAGAGAGAGAGAGATAGACAGAGAGAGAGACAGACAGAGAGAGAGAGAGAGAGACAGACAGACAGAGAGAGAGAGAGAGAGAGACAGACAGAAAGACACAAACACACAGAAGGTGAAGAGAAGACAGGTGCTAGCTAATATGCCAGGTAAACAGGGGAAATATGGGTATTGCAAGAACTGGGAAAAAGAAAAGGTTTGATGTAGTGGATTAAAAGTGTTCCTAATGATGGGAAAAAGGCAGATTGCAAATACTGCAAATGTGAAATGAAAAAATCAGTTCCTTTTTTTTTCTAATTGTGTTACCATTAAATGTTCTTGACTGATATAAAACTGATATAAAACTGTTATAAAATAACTAATAAACACTAATGTTACCATATTATTAATGACATAATAAATCCATTATAAACAAAATACTCTCATTTGCTATTTGCTTCAAACGTGTGACGTTTACGCTTCTGAAGGGCAGGTTTTAGACTGACTTTGGGCTGGATATTGTTGATGGACCTGGCAACCTCTTATTTTTACCGCATAAAATTTGGCTAATGGAAATTCTGATTGGCCGGTAACTTTAGAGAGTTACCAGCCACATTGGCTGGTGATCAAAAAAGTTAATTTAGAACCCTGGACACAACAAGATATAATGTTTAATATCCAAAGAAATATTATCTGCATATAGTTACAAAAGCTAGTAGATATCATGTAAGTATTTATTTACCAAATAAAGTTGTAAACAGTGTATGTAGCGTAGCTGGCACAGACATTAACAAGAGAAAATGGTGAACTGGATGTTGCCGGTTGCGCGGTGCATTCTGGGATTTGTGAACAGACCGAATGGCAAAACAACTATGAGTGTACGACTTAGTATTTTGTTTATTATCAGTCATTAATAATATGGTAACATTAGAGTTTATTAGTTCTTTTATAACAGTTTTATATCCAGTATATATTATATTAAAGAACATTTAATAATAACATAATTACAAAAAAAAAAAAAAAAAAAAGGAACTGACTTTTTCATTTCGCATTTTGCAGTATTTGCAATCTGCCTTTTTTCTCATCATTAGGAACACTTTTAATCCATTCTATCAAAACTTTTCTTTTTCCCAGTCTTTGCAATACCCGTATTTCCCCTATTTACCTGTCATATTAGCTAGCGACTGTTTTCTCTTCACCTCTTTTCTCTTCAATTTTGTGTCTCTGTCTCTTTCTCTCTCTCCCCTCTCCTGCCCCCCTCTCCCCTCTCATTGCATTCAATCTTCCTTCCTGTCATATTTGTACACGTTTACCTGCCATGTTCACGTAACATCCAAGGCAACACCCACTTTTTTGTTGTGTTTTAGCGGCTGCGGTAATTTTTAAAAGTAGCCCAAAAAACCGCATCCCGCCACCCTTGAATTTTCACCCGCGACTAGATTTTCAAACAAGCCCAATTTGGCGTGAAAACTACAAACCTGGCAACTCTGCCAGAGCCTGTCTGTATGACGTCATCCACGGCCTACCCCAGTTACCACTACTGCGCATCTGCGTCAAGGACAGAAAGGCAGACGCAGCAGTGGAAGCTGCCGCAGCAGTTTGGAGAGAAAAAGAAAGTAAAAAGAAACAAACGACACATCGACTATTAAATTAGTCGTTGACTATTTTAATAGTTGACATAATCGTGACTAGTCGACTAATCATGGCAGCCCTAGCTCGATCCTCCTTTTTTTGGGCTCTGCACAAGTATACACGTGGTCCATGTTGCTCCACAATCAACACATAGTAATGGCGGCGCTTTTTTACGCACACAAATCATGGGACGTCCAATCCATAGATCATTGCACACAGCCAACAGAGCTGACAGTGAACTCCAGCAGCACTTCTCACTTCTGCCCTAGACTAGTGTCCGTAGGCCGTAAACACACTAACACACACAGGCGATTACCAATCAAATTACAGTGGTACCTTGAGATACGAGTTTAATTTGTTCTGTAACAGAGCTCATATGTCAGTCAACTCGTATATATCAAACAAATTTCTCCCATTTAAAATAATTGAAATAGATTTAATCCACTCCAGCCCTATGAAACATCCCCAAACCATCCTAAATTATGGACAAAAAGACATGTTTTGAATTAAGAAACACATATATACACTTTACCAATGCATAACAAAACATTTACATTTCAGATTTCAATAAATATTAGTGTAAAATAATTTTTGGGGAATTCTTGCTGTAGCATTTTAAATGTGCAGGGAATTCGATGCGCGCTGGAGATGCGTAGTGTGCGCTGTATAGTAAAATCTCTGTTCTTCCATTTCATTTCGGCATCCGACTGCTGCCCAGAAATTCAGCAACTGGCTGAAGAATGGGAGGCCATGATTCATTCTTTGCTGTGCAGTACAAAACACAATTTTCACTCAGAAGCATATCTCTGTTCAGGGCCAGCGTGCACACGCAGATGATGGGCTGTGGGTCTTTCTTCTACACAAAATAATAAAAGTATTTAACATAATTACATAATTAAAATTAAATAGGTTTAAGGGTTTAAAAATGTTTTGTTATCAAAGTTTTTCAAAAAGAAGGAGTACAGCACACGAGATTGGATTTGATTCTGTGGTAGAAAGAATGACTCCACATGTTCATGGCGGCGCGCACATGCGGATGACGGGTCTGCACGAAATAAAATTAACAGTATTTAACATAATTACTGTATGTATGTTATTAAATTAAATAGGTTTAAGAGTTTAAAACATTTTTACTATCAATTTGTTTTTTTCAAAAAAGTATGTAAGAAGGAGTACAGTGCATGAGATTGGACTTGATTCTGAGGGTAACACGTGAGAAAGAATGAGATGCAGGTGTTGTGCTGCATATTCTGGACCTTTGTGCCAAAGCGCTAACTAGCAGCAGCCACTCGTATCTTGAAATTTCGCTCGGATCTTGAACAAAAATACGGACGGAGTTGGAGCTCGTATCTTAAAAAAATGTGTATATTGGTCTGCTCGTATCCCAAGCTACCACTGTACTGTTATTCGATTTATATTCTTCTTCTTCTTCTTCATCCGACGGATATTTGTCACCCTCCTTCTCCCGCAGTTTTTGAGATTGACACCATTCCAACTCCAGATTGTTCGGTCCGATTGCGTGATCCAGGCTTGTATATAGAATTTTGATCGGATGCATGGTTTTCCTAAAAACGTCCTTAATCTGGGATTTTTTTCCCATTAAGAATGAATGGGGAGCAAAAATGCATGCTCATCTACTGTACTTCTGCTTGACCGATTCACACCGTTTCGGTACACTATATCAGAGCAGGCCCCCGAGCACAAATTCACTGTTGTTTTGACCCGCACTCATTTATTTGTCGTTTTATGTCCTTCCATTTTTCGTCCCATTGACTTCCATTCGTTTGCACCCATACCAAATCTCCCAGACTTCCTTTGCCCAACAACCACCAAAATTGATGCACTACATCAGGGCAAGTAATGGAGCTCTATAGAGCCATACTGACCCGCACTTCTCTTTTTATCATCTTTTCATCCCTCATTATGGATTCCATAGCAACAGCTTAGCAACCACCTCAGATACCATAGCAACACCATAGCATCCACCATGGATACCATAGCAACACCTTAGCAACCACCTCAAATACCATAGCAACACCTTAGCAACTAACATGGATAACATTGTAACACCTTAGCAACCACCTTGGATACTATAGCAACACCTTAGTAACTACCATGGAACCCATAGCAACACCTTAGCAACCACCTCAAATACCATAGCAACACCTTAGCAAACACCATGGATACCATGGTAACACCTTAGCATCCACCTTAGATAACATTGCAACACCTTAGCAACCACCATGGACATCATAGCAACACCTTAGCAACTACCTCAGATACCATAGCAACACCTTAGCAAACACCATGGATGGATACCATGACAACACCTTAGCATCCACCTTAGATAGCATAGCAACACCTTAGCAATCACCTCAGATACCATAGCAACAGCTTAGCAACCACCTGAGATACCATAGCAACATGTTAGCAACCACCTCAAATACCATAGCAACACCTTAGCAACTACCATGGATAACATTGCAACACCTTAGCAACCACCATGGATACCATAGCAACACTTTTAGCAACCACCAAGGATACTATAGCAACACCTTAGTAACCACCATGGATACGACAGCAACAGCTTAGCAACCACCTCAGATACCATAGCAACAGCTTAGCAACCACCTCAAACACCATAGCAACACCTAGCATGTGAGCCATGTTAGCTGCGCAACATCCTACATTTCCTTCAGTAAATGCACTTTTCAAGTTGGTAAATGATGTCCCTCCACTACTGTGACTGATACATACAGTCTGATGATGATGTATGAGTGGTGTGTCTGACTGAGAAACTACTTTACCTCACAGAAGGTTGATAAACAAACAAGTCATTTTTTGTTCTGTCCTCTTTTTCTTAACTTCTAATAATAAACACTGATAACATAACTGTAGTATAATCACAATAATACATTGCAGTATGGTATTATAACATGACATATTGGCACTTCAGTACTCTGCCTATGACTGCAGCACTGCAGTGCCAATATCTAACTTTATATAACCCCCTCTCATGTATTACTGCTTATTAAAGCAAACCTTTACAGCCACTGTGTTAAATCTTTATTAATAAATCATGAACCATCATCAAAAGTCTTGTATTTTCATGCCACAGACACACACAAATATATATGTTGAAGATGCACATGTAAAAATTCTGGAGGCCCAGAGTGTTCTGACATTAACATACACAGACCCATCAGAACATTATCACCATCTATTTAATAGTAGGAATAACCACCCTACTGAAAGGTTGTGGTGTGGATTGTATTAGGTGACGGAAGGTATACAGAGGCACTCATCCAGGTCTATGTGGTGTTGATTGCTCTGTACCACTCTTTGAAGTCATTGTTCCCCTTTGACAACAATGGCATATGGGACACCAGTGTTATGCCATTAAAAGACACTATTGGTACGAGAACTTCACTACAGTGACTCTATAACTTCACACAAAGTTATCAGTTTCTGAGATGTTACCATCCTTTGCTCTGTACCCTATTATCATGCCTATTATCAAAAATAAATATTTGGGGTCATATCATATACTGTTCTCATGAACAGTAAGAGAAACAATTACTTTCAACAACACAACAAAAAATACAGGGAAATGCAATATTATCACAATAGAATGAATAGATTACAAGTGGGGTGGCTTGATGGTTAGCATGCACACATTTCAATACTGGGGTCTTGGGTTTGAGTCCCAATCTGAATCTGGGTGGAGTTGTGATTTTCTCCCCGTGTCTGTGAGGGTTTATTCCTGGGTCTTCATATTTTTTCCACAGTCCAAAACATGGAGTTCAGGTGAATTGGGTATTCTAAATTGTCCTTGTCTGTGTGCCCAGTGATGGATTGGTCCCCTATCTTGGCTACAGTTAAAGTAATGTAATGCCAACATTGAGCGCTTGTCTCCATCTCCTGTCTACAACACATCCAGGTTGTAGGGGTGCAAAATTAGACCAGAGCATGTTCTTTACAAGTGCAACTATAAGAAGGGTCCTGTGACATGATATTATCCTCTGATATGCTCACAATATTAAACAAGTACTCATATACAGATAAGATGTATGTCTGTGTTTTCACTGTTGCCTGGTTCCAGCTGAATATTTAGAAACATGATCTGTACACACTCAAACCTCTGTTCTTTGCTGTGTAAGCAACTCCTCCTTCCCAAACAAACATATCACAGGGTCAGTGGGGTTGAGATCATTAGAGATCAGGATTCATTAACAAGGGATTTTGCAAAATGAGATTTGGATTTTTCATTGAAAACCGGTCTAATAAGCAACATTCTGTGTGAAAAATATTTTAGTTTATAAGGTTTGGGGGAAACAAAAGTAGAAACAGTGAGAATGCCAGTTGTGGCAGGTCAAGTAAAACGTTTGAAATAGTATTTCAGGTCATTATTTTGCCATGTTGTCTGTTTTATGTGATTTTAAAGTTTTTTTGGTTGAAAAAAGTCTATGTACAGCTAACAGAGAACATTATAAGAATGTTCAGCAACATTTTAAAAGGTTCCAGGTAAGTCACAGAAATAATGTTCCTGAAAGCTTCTGAAATCATGTGACGTCATAATGGTTTGCATAAAAAAACTTGAGCTTGCTGATTGCAGTCATACTCAAAATACACTGCCTGGCAAAGAAAAGGTCACCACCTGGATTTAACTAAGCAAATAGGTGAGAGTCTCCCATTGGATAATTTCTGCAGGGGTGATTATCTTTCAGCTGGCAACAAGTTATTTAACCCCTAACTGATGCAGTGAGTAGTTTCTCAATTGTTAATCAACCAACAACACATCTTGTGGTCATAGAAAATATATTAATTTGGTTCAGAAAAGTCAAATTCTTAGCATCAAGCAGAGGAAACATTTAAGGAAACTTCTAAAATCAGGGTAAGAACTGAACTGTCAAACACATTATTAAATAGTGGAAGGACAGTGGGGGGAAACAACATCTTCATGTAAGGAATGTAGTAAAAAAAAAACAATCTTGATGATTGTGATCGGTGACCACTTAAACATTTGGTGAAATCAAATTGTAGAAAAACAACAGAACTCAGGGATGTGTTTAATAGTGAAAGTAAAAGCACTTCCACAAACATAATGTGAAGGGAACTCAAGGGATTGGGACTAAACTGCTGTGCAGCCTTAAGAAAGCCACTTATCAGTGAGGTTAACCAGCTTCAATTTGCTAGGGAGCAAAAAGATTACACTCCAGAGCAATGGAAGAAGGTCATGTGGTCTAATAAGTCCAGATTTACTCTGTTCCAGAGTGATGGGCGAATCAGGGTAAGAAGAGAGGTGGCTGAAGTGATGCACCCATCATGTCTAGTGCCTACCATACAAGCCTGTGGGGGCAGTGCTATGATCTGTGGTTGCTGCAGTTGGTCAGGAGCAGGTTCAGCAATGTTATGAGAACAAAGAATGAGGTCAGCTGACCACCTGAAAGACCAGGTTATTCCATTAATGTTTTTTTTTCAAGATCTTGGGGAATAATTAATGTAACTCTGGATGGAAATAAATGTTGTGACATTGCAGAAGCTTGTAGAAATTATGCCACAGTAAATGTGTGCCGTAATCAAAGCTAAAGGTGGTCCAACAAAATATTAGAGTGTGTCACCTAATAATTGGCCATGCAGTGTAGCTGGCTAGCCAGACAGCAGGCTAGGTTTTCTTTCTCTGTTGTTTGGAACTCATTGATTGATCTCATTATTGATAAATGTGTATAAACAGAGTGTTTTCAGATATATTTGAATGTCTATTATTTGCTGTGATATTCTGAATTTGATGCAGTAGATTTATTCACATTTTAAATGTTGGGTTTGCTTAAATCTTCTTGTGGACTGTAAAACATTTGTGATTGTTTGTTTGGGACAAAAGGTTGAGAATAGCTGCTTTATTTACTGAAAGGTGCATTTACATCTTTAAACCAAAAAAAAAAAAAGCCTGGAGATGTATGGAGACAAAGCAACAAATCTGCTACTGAAGATGTTCTCTTGTGACAGTTTAAACATTTGTACTGAGATTGTATGAATCACACAGATATGTGAAGTCTTCTGCTGCTCAGATAATCATTGTAAGAAAAAGACTAAGTGAAATAATCTCATGTACATTCCTTCACCTATACAGCCCATGCCATGACACCTCGCTAGTGTCATGTGAGCCAAGGGTGGTTAATCCCAGTATTAGGTAGGTGATGATAATGTTCTGATATGACTGTGTGTAAATAAACATAGACACACCACTGTTTTTGAGTGAATGCTGAAAATAGTGGTTAGTAAATAGTTTTGTGTACTGATCTCAAAACTATGCAGTTTATGGACCAAATCTGTTCCTGTACAGTTGGTGATTTCCTTGTTCAACACACGTTTCAATTTAACAGTTAATTGACATGTTTTGTAGATGTGTACGAGCAGCCAAATCACCAACTGTGTTGGTCATTGACCCTCCAGGTCAGGATGTGAAGATCCCTGTTTTAGAGAGATTGTGCACTGCAAAAAAGCTCCTCACAAAAACTAGAAAAAATATATATATAAAACTAGACATAAATCCTTACATTAAGCAAAAAACATGTGCCAATGGGGTAAGCAAATTTTGCTTAGTAAGATTTCTTCAAAAAATCAAAATAATCTTACTCTTGCAGTGCTTTTTAAAACAAAAAATCTTGGCAGAGGAAAAAAGATTTATTGTCTTAATATAAGCTCATTTTACTTGCTAAGATTTAGTTTTTGCAGTGTAAACCATAGTCACGCCCTGTAACTGGTAAATAAAGCCCAAGATGAGCTGAAATATCTTATTAAGAAAAGTTAGACAGATGTTCTTAGAATGAGCTTAATGTTCTTATGAAAAACTTACTTGTTAAGAATATTTTTTCTTTTTAGACAAAAAATAAGAAAAAATGTCCATAAACAAGGATTTTTTTTACTTTCTTGAAAATCATTTTTTGCAGTGTGTGTCATGCTCATTTTTGGAGCATCAGTGAGTAAATGATGTTAAAGACCCACCTTAGTGACATCAACAAACTGAAATGTCTGAGACATTCAGAATTGTCCACTCACAGGTCAGCAGATTAGCTTTGCTCAGAGAAAGTGAAATTGCTTTTTCATGAATAGCATTATCAGATAGCAAAAGGTCAGACTTCAATTAGCATTGCTTCCTGGAACACAAACACCTTCCCTGGTTGTCTGGGAGATGGTCTGGTTGGCATGTGTATTTGGACTCATGTTCACTGTGAACAGAATAGTTGGGGAGTGTTTTGTGTCCTCTGATGTTGGGTGAAGCTTTCTTCATTTTCAGTTTTATTACACAGTTTAAAAGTCATTTAGGGTTTTTAAACCATCCACTTGTCACATTTGCCTTGTTGGTTCACCTTGTAGATGTAAGGTCAGAGACAGTAGCTCATCTACTGTTGCACAGTATGTGTTGGTCATCTAACAGTCCTTCATCAGGACACTGTCCACAGGATGCTTCTGAATGGATGGTTTTGGTTTGGTCTACTAGCGTCTGATCCACTTGTACCAGCACAAAATGCACTAACACACCACCACCACATCAGTGTCACTGCAGTGCTGAGAATGATGCACTGCTCTGTGAGGGTCCTGATCAGTGAAGAACAGCTGAAAGGAGGATAATAAAGTCTACAGAGAAACAGATGAACTACAGTCTGTAACAGTAGAACTACACAGTGCTCCTGTATGATCAGTGGAGCTGATAAAACAGTTAATAGGAGGTGATTTTAATTGATCGGTCGATAGTAAAGAATGAAAAAGCATCTGATGTATTTCTTATAAGGGCTTCCCTCCATATCTGCTGAAGGTAAACAGCAGAATTGTTCTCTACCTTATATAGAGTTGAGGGGGAGAGCAAAGGTGGAAGTGGGGGAGATGGAAAGGGAATGAGAGACAGTGAAAGAGTTTACAACATCTGTCACTTCAGATCTTTCCCTCGCTCCTTCTCTGTGACGATTTCCAGAGAAGCTTTTGTAAGGTTGGAATTCCAAAGTGTTAAACCAGGCGGCCTATTAATAGACTGCTGCTTCCAATATCAGATCTCCCTTATTTGATCATTACATCCAGTGGCTTCAACATCAGATTAAACACACAGTAGACTGTTCGGTGCCATCTGATTGACTCTAGAGGTGGAAAATATGATGATCTCTTAACATCACCACCATAAATGATGTCACACTGTGTTTTTCTGAGCAACATCATCCCTTTACATCTATCATTAAATTAGATTACAGTATTGTAGGGGTGTTAATCTGCAGTCCCGGAGGGCCGGATTTCTGCACAGTTTGGTGATCTTCCTGATCAAACGGCCCTCCAGGACTGGAGTTTGACACCCCTGCAATTGTCATGAAGTCATATCGCCCATCAATACCTGACACCTCGTTTGACTTCAGACTGCAGCACCGTCTCACACTTCTCTTGCTCTCTCTCATGTGAGGTCATCATCCATGCCTGAGTCATGACAAGTGACATCATTAGCGGCATGCCGTGTTTACATAAGCTGCAGGCTGGGGAGCTCGACTCTTCTCTGAGACGGTAGGCAGGCGAGCTGTTTCTCTTTGCTGTCTCATGCCTTTCCTTTTTAAGGCAGGTCGAACAGACCTCAGCACTGGTCTTGAGTGCTCTGTTCAGTAGCTCTGAGGAGAGATGACTAACAATACAGGGATGAGAAGGCCTAAGACACAAACAGTCCCTTTGCAGGTAGTGATGCTAAGACATCAGAATGGACCTTGAAGGTCCCTGATGTTCTCACTTTATAAAAATACTTGATTCTAATCACCTTCAGCTGGGTGTGCAGCCCTTTAAAGGGAAAGGCCAAAGACTGAGGATGAAGAGGGGGTACAAAAATCTGTCTGAAATGATGCTTTAATGATTTATGTTATTAAACTCAGAACCTGTGGCCCAATTCTGAGAGAGAGAGAGAAGTGGTGAGAATGAGAAAGTGAGATATTAGAGAGAGAAAGAGAGAGATAGATAGAAGGGAGAAAGGAGAGAAAGTGAGAGTGACCAAGTAGAGAGACAGAGAGAGAGGGAAGGATACACAGAAAATCTGCCAGTGTTAAATCAACACTATTAGAGTTAAATTAACACTGAGGGTGTTACATTTGACACTCTCAGTGTTAATTTAACTCTAATAGTGTTGATTTAACACTGGCAGATTTACTGTGTAAAAAGAAGTGCCACAGACAATCTCTTTCTTGCTATAGATGGTACATCTATTCCATGTAGGAACCTTGTAAAGGCACATGTTGACATAATGAGTCTGGTACACCTCCTGTGTGTAGATACAGTCTTATGATTGTTATTATAATACTGTAACACCTGACGAGTCTTGATGAAATATCTTATTTGTCACTTCTGTTCCTTCCTCTCATAGTTATATAACTTACTTTCAAAGACTTCATAGTACAGTCTGAAAAACAAAGAACCTCATCTCGGAGATCTACCTACCTGCACAGTTTAGCTCCAACCTTAATCTATCACACCTGATCCAAGTCCTGAAGACCTTCAGGAACATCTGAATGTTAGAGCCAGGTGTGCTCGTACCTCGAGGTGTGGGTACCTCAGTCAAAGAAGAACCATTCTAGAGCTTTTTAATGGATGGTTCTTTAATTGTAAATGAGAGTAAAGAACCATGAAAGAGGCTTGATACCAATCAAAGCCAAGAATACATCTCATTTACCAATTGTCTTAGGTAACGAAATCTTTAACATCACCCCAAAGAACCTTTATCTTGTTTATTGACTGGTTAAAGATGGAATAATATGCCTAACTAAGGTTCAAAAGGTTAAACTGATGATCAGGATGAAATGGAATGGCAGCTCTGCTAAGGGACAGGGAGAAAGAAGCAGAAGGTGGATGAGATGGGAGGGTTTGGGACGGGGTTGTCTTTGTGCTTGTTGGGAGGGACATGTAAAAGAGGTTTGCCTTCTACAAATAGCCACAGCTGAGCTCGTCCTGCCCTCACTCCTGTCTCTCTCCTCTGGGGAGCGTGTCCGTGTCCAAAAATGAGCCGCTCCTCTTGCGCCTCTGCCCAGTCCTCCTCGTATCGCCGTACCTTTGGCGGCCCAGGGTTCATCACCCCACCCATGTCCAGAGCAATGTTGAGTCGCTCCTCACTGGGTGGTTCTGGGGGCTCCCATGTCAGCTCCAGGGTCTACGAGGTCAGTAAGACATCCACGAGCTCTCCAGGCTACTCTAGTTACAGAGCATCCTCTTATGGTCTCCCCAGCCTGTCTGCAGGTCTGTCCCGCTCATATGCATCTGGCCTGGGCGAGACGCTGGACTTCTCTCTGGCTGATGCACTCAACCAGGAGTTCCTGCAGACGCGCACCAACGAAAAGGCCGAACTGCAGCACCTGAATGACCGCTTCGCCAGCTACATTGAGAAGGTGCGCTTTCTGGAGCAGCAGAACCAGGCTCTGGTGGTGGAGGTGGAGCGGATGAGGGGCCGTGAGCCCACCCGCATCGCTGACCTCTATGAGGAGGAGATGAGGGAGCTGCGGAGGCAGGTGGAGATTGTCACCAACCAGAGGTCCCGCGTGGAGGTGGAGCGCGACAACCTGGCTGACGACCTGCAGAAGCTCAAGATGAGGTGAAGTAGGGGTTAAAGGTCAAGGGTGGGCTGGAAGAAGGGGAATATAGGAAAATGAGATTCGATTCTGCTACGACCTGTCCAGTAATTTAGCTGCAGGAAGGAGGATGGAGGCATACTCTCATGTTGAATACACTACAGTACAATATACTAAGAAGGTGCACTTGGTCAAGATATCATATCAAGATGGTTGACAATATACATGAATGTAGTTTGTTTAAACATTAATAACTAAGAAAATGGTTAGTGTTGCATTGTGTATTGTTTACATACATTATACTGAAAAAGGTTTATAGGAATATTGAGGTGGTATAAGAAGACTTATGTTTTAGCTGTTGGCTGCTCTTCAAAACTAGAATATTGTGAAAATGTTCATTTGTCTTCACAATTAAAGTAAAAAAGAATAAAGCATCATGTTTTATATTCATTGCATATTTTATTACATTCATTACTTGTGTTTGTTTTAATGTTGATTTTATTTGAAGAGTAATTTACACCAAATGAAATATTCTAATAATCTGAGATTCTGGATTTCTGAGCTATAAGCCACACTGATCAACATTAAAACAAAAAAGCTTGAAATATCTCACTTAGTGTGTAATGAATATAAAACCTGTTCACCTTTTTCAATTTAATTATGAACATCAATAGTTTTTTCATGATATGCTATTTTTATGTGGTTCAGTATTGGTTGTTCAAAACTGTAGAGCTTACACTGATAAAATGAATTTAGAGCTTATGCTTGTAGGTAGGAGGGTAATTGCAGAACTTTACAATCACAATATAAAATGTTTAGGGATAGAACAAACAAAAAAATTACACAGTCATATGAATTCTATCAAAATACTATCAAAATCTATGAGTAAGCTGCACTTAATGCTATTTAAAAGGACTAATAGTGTAATAGTGATTGAGACAAAATGCTCTGTGCAGTGTGATGTAATTTATCACAGTAACAATAAAAGATCTGCATGTTCTCCACCCCCAGTTTACACCACTACAAGAGCAAGAGTATATGAAGCTTCTAATGTGACAGCCAGTGTAAATAAAAATAATGCATAGACATGACTTAGCAAGGTTTGGGAACAAGACCCTGCTGCATGCCCTTGACTTAGTAATGTGTGGGAATGTAATAGGTAGTAATAGACTTAGTAATGCATAACAATGTGACACCTTTGCAAGCCGTGGCCATGGCTTAACTATCTCATTCCTATGCCTCAGTAAACCATGTCCAATGCCTTAACTATCTCATTCCCATGCCTGAGTAAGTAATGACCAAGTGATGGGGAGAGGCCTAACGGAGGGGATGGGCTAATTGGCTACCACTATATTGGGAAGGGGATAAAAATGGGCAAAAACCTAGAAATAAATTAAAATTATATTGGTATGTTCTTGTAAGACTTGGATTAAAAAACAATATTACATAACACTTTATCAACTGACATGCAGTGGCATCAGATACATGCTACTGCCCCAAGCGACACACATAAGCACATGTCCGCTCCCCCATCACTGACAGAGGACACAGAAACATAGGCTGTGTCTGAAATTGAACTCTGTTTATTGTTTAGAGTGTAGCCCATATTGTAATGCTGTCTGAATTATCAGTGAACAAATCAATCCCCTATATAGTCATTATATTGTTATTTTTATTTATTTATTTTTATTTAAATAAAAAAATTAAATAAATAAAATTATATTGTTACCCCACAATGCACCATAAATATGGTGTACAACCTGTGTACACTACTTACAGGCTAATGTACCACAAAGCATCATGATTTCCTACTCAGTAAAGATGGCGGACAGTTCCCCTGGAGCAAATTTAGTATATAAATGTTATACGCAGTATTATTATACATTATTATATAATTATTAATACAGTTATTGGCATTTAACTCAATAATTTTATTGATAAAATGGTAAAATTGAAGTAAGTATAGAATCATAATTAAATTTGCATTATAATATAATATTTAGAAGGTGAAAGGTCAAAATGGTTTCCTGTGTAAGTGTCTGAATTGGCTGTACACGGCTCTATGTAGAACATTCTAACTAGTGAACAAGTGGGCCATTTCAGACGCTAGAGTCACACACAATAAGTTTCATCAACATCTGGAGTTGGCAGCAGTGCCATAAACTGTTACTGTAGTGGCAAAGAGAAGATTCTAGAAGACCAGTGATACCAAAGCTTACAAGGTTATCACAGGGTTATTTTTGGTACAGCTGTCTGTTAACGCCCCCTGATGATGTGTGCTTTTGTATGTCCATGTGATACATGTCATGGTGTGTTTATATTCACACACTGTTACTTAGCCACCGGATAAAAGCCTATGCTATATTTAGGTATGGCCCTGAGCTCACGATGCCACAGCGCTGGACGGCTGCTCTGAATGTTTAGCACCAGAACATGGCCTGCAGTTGAGTTTGGAGAGAGGGATGGAGAGTAGTGAACATGTGAGAGGCATCAGCTTTCACTGCAGGGGTTTGAAATGAAGGACTGCTAAGCACAGGTGTTAGGCTCGTAGGGTAAAAACAGAACTTTCCAGCGTATTTAATTTGTTCAGACGTCCACAGCATCATTCAGACTGATTTACTGTGAAATATTCCATTTTAGAAAAATCATCCATGTTACAGTGTTTACAGTGGTGGTTGTGTTGATTGCTACCTGACAGGAAATTACATGAAATGGCTATGAAATCTGTACATGATGCTCTAGACATTTGAGGCATAAATAATGTATTTATTTATATATAAACATATAGCATATCTATACCTGTGTTGTAGACACTGTGACCTCTGGTTCCTATCACTACCATTGTAAGGAAGTACATAGGTTTATCTACAACACAGCCTTTAACACAAAAATACTACTTTATTTACATCTCAGGCATTGAATTATGATGAAACCTTTGGATTCAAAGTCAAAAGTTTGGAGACCCGCCAGTGTTGATAATGGTAACTAGCTAACAAAGCAACAAAAGCTTTTTTCCCCTTTAACTTAACATGAAATCAAAACTCAGTCGCTTGGGAATGATACTATATCCTGCACATTTTATTGCCTTGCTGTGATGAAAACACACACCTGCACTCAAACCTTTGAAGTGTTTAAATCACAAGAAGACTCCATGTGCCACCACATTCACCAGGACATGTACGTGTGGCATCAAGAATTTAGCAGCAGATCCTTTAAGTCTGTAGTTGCGATGCAGAGCTGACACAGATTAGGCTTGTTCCAGAACATCTCATACCCGTGCTCATGCGGAGCTTCTGAATCTTTGGAGTTGCTCCCATTCAGTTTTCTGGCCAGAATGATTTGGCACATGTCAAAGTAACTCAGTTCTGCTTGCATGTGTTTTTCTCCAGCATTCAGTACATTGTTTATGAGAACAGGTGTTCAGCTTAGGCTTGCACCCTTGCCCTTTGAAATTCCTCCAGATTCCTTTAATTGTTGATATTATGCACTGTGGGGGATATACAAATGCCTTCCAATTAAAAAAAAAAAACAATTCTCATGTATTTGTTGACAAACTCTGTGACCCATTTTTGCATTTCCATACTGTCCCAAATATTTCAGAATTGCATATAAATATGATTTATACAAGAATTATGAAACACCATTTAATGACACCATAGTGTGTGCTGTTTAATGCTAGTACATACTAATAAGGTATTTTGATCTTACTTAAGATCAAACTTAACATCACTAGAAGGCCAGGTAACCTCAACTGTCACAAATGTAAGTGACACAGTGAAGCAGAATTGAAGAGGCTTGTATATAAGGGAAGTGAATGAGTTTACATTTCCTCAGCTTTTCTTCCTATTCAGGACTCTCTATCTGTTTGGCTTAACTCTGTGGTGAGCAAAAGGGCACTTGTCTCTATAAAAGGAGAGGAAAAAGAGGGCCTTCTTTCAAGCTTCACGTGTATACTGTCTGTCCCTCTAGGCTTCAGGAGGAGATCTCACAAAGAGAAGATGCAGAGAACAACCTGGCAGCATTCAGAGCGGTACGTATTACTATCACCACCAGGTTCTCTATGTTCAAGAGTTGACAGCATTGTGGTTTTAGTGATCCATGCAACTATAGTGCTAACACTTATTGTGCATTTTTATTAACAGTAGTAGGGAATGTCAATATAGCAAATAAACCCTGTGAACTCTCTTCATGTAAACAGGATGTGGATGCAGCCACACTAGCCCGTCTGGACCTGGAGAGACGCATAGAAACACTGCAGGAGGAAATCGCCTTCCTCAAGAAGATACACGAGGAGGTCAGATCAGTCACACACACACACACACACACACACACACACACACACACACACGCACACACTGGTAATTACAATCATTTTGTATTACTGCTGAATACCCAAAAACTGGTGTTTGTATTCATTTCTTTATTCAGTACTTTCCTCTGAATGCATCTAAATGCACCTCTACTTAACCCTGTAAAGTGAAGTGTATCATATCTGATACATAGTTGAGCTTTTAAAACCTTGTCATCATCAGTGTGATAATTAAATTATAAATTATCCCAGATAATGTATTACTACATGTGAATATGTATATATATATATATATACATACATACAGAGAGAGAGAGAGAGAGAGAGACAGACAGACAGACAGACAGACAGACAGACAGACAGACAGACAGACAGACAGATACTGAGAAGTAGTTTGGGCTGATTTCTACACAGTATTCTAATTTTTTTAAATCCTGTTTTCGTGGGTTTTATGAGCTGGAAGCCCAAATTATGTGAAAATAAACAAATAAATACTTAAAATGGTTTAAATTGTGGGCCCTGAATCTATAATCTATGAAAGTTTAACTTTCTGAATGGAATTATGGAATAAACTTTTCATGATATTCTAATTTTTTGGAATGGGTCTGTATATAATTAAATAAGAAAAACCTGATGTATAAAATCAGATACATGTCTTTTGCACCCTGGTGGACTATCCATGCACTGCATGTGTGCAGAATTCGAAGTCTGAAATGACCTGTGTAAAGATTTAAAGGGGTTACAACATTTGTGGTCTTTAGTTTTTTTGTTTAAACAAAATAAACAATAGATGCCAGATGTGTCAAATATGATATAAAAACAATATATATGAGCTCATGTGTTATTTAATGTGTGTGTCATTGGTCAGAAGGTCAGACATTTTTATTTCAGTCATTTAATGGTTCATGTTTACAGGGTCAACCCAACTCAGACCTTAACTAACTTTAACTTCAGTATGAAATCACTTCACTCGTCTACATTACAGAATTTGCTTTTTAAGGGCCCATATCATAGCAATTCACTAGTAAACAGATAGTAAACAGGAGCCTTGTGAACAGTGTTAAGGAAATGGTTCACCCAGAAATAATGTTTAGTCAGACTTTAAACATTAATACATTAAAATTCTACGAGGGTCTACAAGGGTTTCAGACTGTCAGAGATTATGGGTGCTCCCACTCAAACAAACGAGTATCAGACCAGGTGTAGGGGGTCCGTCTGAAATGAACAAGTGTTTGTGAATCAAAGTCCGATTCGGTTGAACCTTTTATCAATTACAGAACTTCCTTACCACTTATGGGAAGTGCTCTTTTGGGTTCCTTTGCTCTTCTGGGTGGTCCCTCCCTCTCTCAGTTTGCACCCCAGTTCTATGTGATAGATGCATTAACACTGTTGATTTTTAACACATTTAACACATTTAACACATAACTCCAGGCTGACTGACTCCTGTTATGTCTTTACTGTGACTTGCTTAAACTGAGATGGTTCTCCACTCTTGATTAAAAAAGCTTTTTGGAGCGATTACCAGGTTATGTATGTATGGGAGGAGTTTGAACACACAGTGAGTGTTTCTCTCACTGGAGACTACTGAACACTATGTGTGTCACACACAGTCAAACACATCAACACAGCACTGACACATTTATCATATGAAATGCTGTATTAACTCATTAACAGTGACACCCTATTACTTACATATGTCAACACCTACATGTCCTAAACTACATCAGACAGTCTTTGTGACCTTAATTTAGATCTGTATGAGGTTTGAGCTGGTTGAGAGTTTTCTCATGTAGTTTGATTACTATTTTGGTGACTGATTGAGTTCTAGTATTTGTTATCAATATTAGGCATGCACCTCCACTTCTGAACCAAAGAAGCAAACATGTCTTGTCTTGGCTGATTAAATATACTACTGCTCAAAATTTGGGCTCATCCATTAATTTGGACATCTTAACTTTCTGTGGTTGAAGGTGGGACAGTACCACCACTTTTAGCTCAGGTTTGTTATCTCTCACAAGTTGTTCACAGCGAGTTCACAAGAATCAACACATTTACATATATTTACTTATTCATCCTACAGCTGCTTATTAATTCACAATCATTCATTGATTGCAGACAACCAGAATAATGAAAGATATGAAAATGAATATCATTTGAAACACATAAAATATGAGAAAAATGTCGGATATGGGCCCTTTAAATAAGTGAATTCCTATAGACATAAAATCTAAATGGTCATTTCCCACCATCCTGAGACTTGGTCACCACAAAGAGATAATATAAGGCCAGTCTCTCAGCATCATGTGAGTGCCCCGTTATCAATGCTTAATTATAAGCTGCATCTGCAGACTCCACTGCTGCTCTCAAACACAGTATACAGGTTAATGGGTCGTGTGTATACATGCATATGAGAGTGTGAGAGAGTCTATGATGAGTGTCTTCATTAGAACACACACAACACTACAAACACACACACGATCATCTCTCTCCCTGTGTGTGTTCAGGAGATCCGTGAGCTGCAGGCCCAGATGCAGGAGACTCAGGTGCAGATCCAGATGGACATGTCCAAGCCCGACCTGACAGGCGCTCTAAGAGACATCCGCTCTCAGTATGAGGCCATCGCAGCCAAAAACATTGCAGAGGCTGAGGACTGGTACAAGTCCAAGGTAACAGATAGACACAGGAAGAGAGAGACAGTGTTCACAGTTTATGATGAATGAACCACAGCTGCTAACTCACATGTAGGGACAGATCTTACAGACCATTAGAGCTGTGTTCTGGTAAGAATGAGATGATATGATTCAGGAATTACAATTTGACATATTGTGATAACGCAAGATGATATATTTGAGAAAACTGTCAGCAGAGCTGCTTATTAGCATTGGAATGGAAACATCTAATAGCTGAAGATACACTGTTGGACAAAAGTATTGGGACATGTCTCAATCATTGTTTCTTCCAAAGTCAAGGTATTAAGAGTTTATCCTGCTTTTGTTGGAGTGACTGTCTCTACTGTACAGGGTCTTTCTACTAGATTTTGGAGCATTGCTGTGGATGGAGCACCATCATTCCAGAGAATACACCACTACAGCTCAGCACTGGGGGGGTTTATACCCCTCTAGTCCCCACCTGACATTAGACATGGTGCCAATCGGTTCATATTTAGTCCTCTTCTATTGACAGTACTTCTCTACAGGGACTAGATAAGCTGTGTGTGCATTTGTACATCTGTGACAGCAACTTAAAGTAGCTGAATGCATTAATTAGAAGGGGTGTTCACCAGTGTTAATTTTGGCAGGTAATTTTGATTTAGTTTTAGTCTTAGTCTTCTGACTAAAATGTATATTAGTTTTAGTCAAATTTTAGTCATGTAGTTATTGTTAGTTTTAGTCTA